>BGZK01001450.1:0-150426 GCA_005406025.1 Eumeta japonica
CCGTTGTTACAAATCGTCGAAACATATTAAAGAGAGTTATAAAACTTGTCCGTGGAACCAATTGTGTTTGGTTTTAAAGGAGAAATTATAGCCATCATTAAAGTCGCAAATTAACCGTCACATGGGAATTGCGATTTTGTATTGAAAATAAAAAATACGCACAAAGATAACTTAAAATATGATAGAGGGAAACCGGATAAGTGAAATTCTATTTGGAACGTTTATGAAACGTCAAAATAGGATACTGTCTATTTTAATTTGTCACACTAATCGAATCAATATTTCTCTGATGATGTCGATGAGCGGCGATGATTTAGTGATGGAGCGTTGTCGTTAAACTAAAAAGATATTGATTTTCAATTCGGAGAATGAGCAAACCGATTAGTGAGTTTATTAAAAAAAAAACCACTCGCTGCGTGCCTCAGAGAGCACGTTAAGGTCATCCGTCCGCACGCTGTGACCCATCGGGGCGACGGTCGTTAGCGGCGCCGCGACCTGCGCCGGCGCAGATCGAGGTCCGACCCTGCCTCGGTAATGAGAAAGATCGCGGGGCAATAAGCTTCATCAGAAAGTTCTTTTAAACGTGACAGAATAACATTTACATCGAACGAGTAGAATAATATTTTTTAGAACGATATGTATTCGTGATAATGTATGTTTAGGTCGTTATTTATTTACGTATTAAACAAAATAAATAAATAAAATTTAATGTATATGTCATATATTTTGTATTTAATTTATAATGTTATACATATAAAAATTAACTGATAAAATAAAAAAAAAATCTCCAATGTGCCTAAAGAAATTTTCACTTCAGAAACAAAATTTGTCGTCTATGAAATTGGTTCTCCATCTATTACAGATTTTATCTATTGAGTATATGAACTTTACTTAAATTTTCTTCATTTCTAATGAACCACTTCGTTACACAAAGTTTCGATTTTTTTTTCTAGATAATTAAACACATTTATATAAATATAATTGATTTTATTAAAACTTATTTATAATTTATTATATTGTGTTGATTAAAATACTCGATAGTCTGCTTTTAACCGTTCATCTATTGGTGCGTTAAACCAAATATTAAGTGATTTTGTTTATAATTGTTGTATTAAACGACGAAATTGTGTATCGCGGATTGGAGTTTTAATAAATTTCGGCCATATCATGTATAGTATGAAATAATATACATGTTTCAGATATTGACCATCTCACTGAACACATCAGAGCTATACTTTCCTGCAATCTTTCTATTTCGTATCGAGGGGCTTCGAACACGAGATTGAATAAATAACTTTATATTCCATTGCAAGTGGGATAAGTACCGTGCTTGTATGACGGCGTAACTCCATAGGATTGCGATATAAAATATTCATCGTGTGTCACAAACATGAAACTCTCAACAGAGATAAAATCCATAAACATGTTTCTGCATTCATTCTTTGGTAAATAAAGACGAATCGAAGAATATGCATTATTTTCATGCGTAATACGTATTTTTGTAATAGGTTGATTAGATCCATATTTGTAGCCATATCGTTGTAGGCTATCAATGAACTTTTTGCCATGTTACAAACGGTGAGTACGATAGTAACATCATCTCACCCCGAAATTGTATTGGCCCCATTTTCAAACACCATTATTTCTTTTTTATAATCTACATTCATCTAAAAATTCCATCAAATTATCCCCCTGTTATGGAACAGTAGCCGCGGACGCCTCGGGGCTGCAGCGGCCCGTTCATTTGGGGTCACAAATCACGCCCACACCGCAGTTTCCGACCTCGGACCATTGTTGTGCAACGAATATCTTTATTGATGACGCTTTAATTACATGGATTCTATTAATAAAAAGTTGACAAGTTAATATTCGAATTTAAAGAGTGGACGCTGGTGTTGCCCTCGTCTCACTACTGTCGATAGATTACCTCAAAACAAAATTTTTAATAGGTTAAAGCTTCTTGCTTTATTCTAGGCGTTGCGATTTTATTATAAGCCTATTGCATTGCACACAATCATACATTATGTGAGGTTCCCAAGAAAAAGTAACATATACGAACAATATTAAAAAAAAAAAAACACCTTAAAATGTAAAGAACGTATTGTGTATGATTTTTAAATTAAGATTGATTCTTTTTTGTATTACGTTGTATATATACGACATTTCAGACAGAACGAGGTGGCATTAGTTAAGTGCTTTCCTTCTCTTAAATATCAATTTTCGTGTCTATTTAAAAAATATTCGTAATCTAATATTAGCAGTAACAATAAGCATAAATATGAAACAAGATGATTTTTGAAAAAAAAAATTCAATATTACACATTGAATAATTGACATAAGTGAAGTGTTAAATAATTGATATAAGTGAAGTGTTATATAATTGATATAAGTGAAGTGTTAAATAATTGATATAAGTGAAGTGTTAAATAATTGATATAAGTGAAGTGTTAAATAATTGATATAAGTGAAGTGTTAAATAATTGATATAAGTGAAGTGTTAAATAATTGATATAAGTGAAGTGTTAAATAATTGATATAAGTGAAGTGTTAAAACAGTATCGATATCGTAGTCTTACTTTTAATCATCATAGAAGATGCTCACACCCAACATTGATTTAATCGATAACACAATTATTCATAGCATCAGCACAGACACGTCACTACGATAAAATGAAACGATACAAGAAACAAGCTACAAATCATCGGAGACTTAATAAAATAATAACTAACTATACTGCGCGGCGACGGACGTCCGAATGAACGAAAGAAAAATATCGTACAGACAAACATTTCAAAAGTACAGAAATCGAGTATTACCGAAACTTATTTCATTACTTATTAAAATATATATTAAGTGTTACGAATATGTTAATTATAGGTAAAATTTTTAAATTTTAAAGTCATTTTCATTTAGATATGTATTTTTTTATAATTTCACACAAAAACATGAACCAACTTTTGAATTTTAAAGATTATGATATTTAGTCAGAGTTATTTAATAAAGGATTTCGCCAAGTATTTAATAGAGCTAATGGAGACAAGCAGAAAATAATTTGAAGGAAAATAAAAGTCGTTTTGCATTCCACATCTCATCGAAAGTTACAACGTACCAACATTTTTAATACCCCCTATAAATTCTCAGTTATTGTTTTATATGATATATTTATGTACTAATATCATAAATGTGATTTTTTTTATTTATAAATCAATCGCGTAAAAACTATTTCACGTATTTTGATGAAACCTCGCAGGAATATAGTTCATAAATCAGAATAGTATACAACCCTCGGTTTGTATAGATGCTTTTGCTCGCGGCTTTACTCACGTGAAAATAGAAAGAATTCATTGTGAACGGCAATATTCTAGGTCAAGTTTAATATCGGTCCAGGATCGGAATCGCAATCAGGATCGAGAGCAGAATAAGGAATGTGAGCGAGATCGTTCCATATTAAAAATTAGCCGCATTACTGCGGTGTTTAAGGTAGTATGGATTCTTCTGCGATCATTTCATCGAATTGGACCAGAGAAAGAACCAGGATTTAGATCCAACGGATCGAGAAGGACCAAGATCAGAATCGAGAACGGGACCGAAATCGGGATGTGATTGACGGCGTGATCAATCGATAAAAAAGATGAAAGAATCCATACAATACCCACGCGGGCGCAGTCGCGGGCTGAAGCTGGTACCTATATTACAATCGAGAAATATTTTATTCACGTATTCCATATCAAATAACGAAAGGTACATAGCAAACAATACGTCGCTCTAGAGGAACAGCGCACCGCCTACGACGTGTATTATCGAATACACAAAGAGTTTAAGACAAAAGCGTCCAGGACAAAGGGATTAAGACGTCTGAATAAATCTACGCGATAAAATCTTCCCCGATCCCGTCGGCGAGCTTATTAATTTAGTACCTGATGACGCCGCCCGCGCTGCTCGTCCGCGTTACAAGCGGACGAGCACTAATTAATCTGAGAACACTAATAATCTACTCTAATCGACACTTAGATTCAATATACACATTTTTATTGCGTTTGTGTATTTGTGAATTTTATTTTGGTATGTTAAAAATTCTTGATATGTTACTTTAAATAATGAGAAAAATGGGAAAATTAAATTGAACTGCAATGAACTAAACAGAATCATATATTGAAAGCTTTTTTTTTTTTGGTAATGACAGATATAAAACAGCCAAGAATGTGTATGCACTAAATACATTTTAATATTGCAATTAAATATATTAACAAAAATAAATAGACAGACACACACCTTATACAACAGCGGCCGTCGACGCAATCATTTTAGGAAGTTGTTAGTCGTTATTCGTAATTATATTCAAGGTCAAGATCTAGATCAAGGTTCTATTTTAGTAAAGTAACAAAGTGCCAAACAAATATTTGTCTCTTTATAACATTGTTTTTAGTTTTTAAGCAAATAAAAGTCTACCACGACTTCCTGTCCCATTGTGCGTACAAACTTATATAGACATATATATATATATATATCGATATAAGTTTGTATGTATATATATATATGTTTTCCTTCAAACCACACCGCTCTCTAACATCACTGTTTCTATATCTATCTTTCTGAAAGGCTCCACACATACTACGCAGCGATCGCATCTAACTGCATTGATCAGCTCATCCGTTCTTAGTCCATACTCATATTCTTTCAAATCATACAGACAGCTATCCATGTATAGGTTGAACAGCCTCGGTGAAGCTACACATCCCTGTCTGACACCCCTGCGGATGTCAGACCAGTCAGTGTATGCCCCATTTACTGTGACGCAAGCACGAGCTCCTGTATAGGGATCGCAGTGCCTGTATCCTCACACCATATATGGATAGGGTTCTCCATAAATATTTTTTTTTCCACTCTATCATAAGCTTTTTCAGATCTATGGAAATACAGAAAACTTTTGGGCCGATGGCCAAAAACATTTGAAGGATGATATAGTGATTAGAGTAGAAAGAGGTATGTCGCGGTGCTATATAGGATATCGGCACAAAAAGACAATGAATTTTGTAGACGTACTGTGAAAGCGTTTGGTAGGAATGGAGGTAGGTGTCGAGACTTTTTTGTGAGAAACGAAATTTTATATAAGAGAATAGGTTGGTTAGGGCATAGGATAGGTTTTACCGAGGTGCATGTTAGATGAGGTGTTGAAAGAGGGGCGTGATGAACGCGATTGCTTGGGATTTTTATGAGCAATAAAAGCAAGGGGAACATCAGTATGTTTATTTGATCGGTTCTTCAATATCTCTGCTTATTAGTTTGGTGACTACTCTAACTCGCATTTAACAATCCATTTTCTATTACTATCGGGGCTTTAGCACATGGGAGTGAGCCCTCGTCTATTTTGTCATTCTTCACAGTCTATACCCTCTTCTTTTATTTTTAGCCAGTTCGGTTTTTAATATTCAAGTTTGAATTTTATCCAAATACAAATAAAACGTGAACCTACATTAGCAAGATTGAGCACGGAGGCGGATGCTTCCCATGCCACCTACACCCAACTCAGCTATTACAATATGTACATGTAATATATATATTTGTAATGTGTGTTACTACATTATTTTTTTTTATAAAATTTTGTCATTGTTATTCGTTTTATAACTAGCTGATCCCATTTGTACTATATTTTTTTTTAATTTGCCTCTATGTTTGTTGCCTATATGTCCTTTTATAATTCAAGAATAGTTTGATCGATCGCGTTGAAAATTGATCTACAGTAAGAGCATGTTACTGGACAAATGCTAGGCTGTTGTATATCTGTCTGTTTGCCTGTTTGCATGTCTTTTTATAACTTAAGAATGGTTTGATGAATCGTGATGAAAATTAGTGTACAGTAAATAACATGGCCTTGCTCAAACGATAGCTTTATTGTCTGCCTATATTTTGTCTATCTACCTGTTTGTATAAAATTAAAAACTATTCACCCATCTTCACTCAAAATCCAGTTCACTTTTAATCAGAATAAGAGAGAGTTGACTTTTGAAGGAGGTGCGAATATAGCCTAAATTTTATTTTAATACAAGCATTTGTCGCGTCAAAGTGATCGGAATTAAATGCGGTATCGTGATCGGAATTAAAAGCGGTACTGTGATCGGAATTTCGGAATTAAAGCGGTACTGCGATCGGAATTAAAGCGGTACCGCGATCGGAATTAAAAGCGGTACCGCGATCGGAATTAAAAGCGGTACCGCGATCGGAATTAAAAGTGGTACCGCGATCGGAATCGAGAGTGAGACGAATGGGGTTAGAAAGCGAGACTAGGATCAGAGGCGAGAACGGCATAATGATCGGAATCTTAGTTAAACGTAATCCGTCGACAATTTATTCTATATTCGCGCGGGCGGAGCCTATTTTGTGTATATATTAAAACACTTTTATTTTTAACCAATATTCCTGTAAATAAAATATACCAGTGTGATGCATTTGTGTATGTTCTTCACGCTATCGGTCTAGGGTTGGAAAATTTTAAAATTACCTAGCGTATTACTTATCATATAAATCACTTAAAAAATATTAAGTAAAAAATTAAAACTACGCTTGCGATCTCGCTGCGAGTACTTCAAGTACATACATTCAAAAGTACTCACATGTATATAATACAAGTATATTCACAAAATTTATTAAGTTTTTATTTTGCAAGGGTCGTTCACTTGGATCACAAGTTATAAAACCGACTTTCAAGTAAAGTTTGTAATATAAAGGATATGCTTTGGCGGCTGACCTTGGAAACTTTGACTGTCTACACCTTATTTTAAAATAAGCATTATTGCTACGGAAAAACAAAGTGACCTGTTAGAACTACGATTATATCTTCAAGCGTGATTCAATAGATTACTGGATGTGTTTCAATGCATTATATTGATAATCAATGTGCAAATGTTAATTATTTTTTTTACAATTCATTACACTATGGTAGAGGCATGCTCTGGCCAACTTATCAGCAACACCAAAATGGACTGGCTCGACATGAAAAAAGCACATTTTCTCAGAATACGGCTGTGAAATAGCAGCATCCGCTGTTGCTTTTCGTCTAATGACTGAAAGTTCTGGTGGCCTACCTACCCCCTTCATAAGATGTCCTATTCTTATCCAAGAGGCCGGCAATGCTCTAATAGTTATTAGTGCATCTTAACTCTAGAGGAGTTCCTCTAGAGTTAAGAGTGTCCATGAGAGCCAGTGACTATCTCTATTCTCTGATATACATTCAATGAATTCCTTTCAACTACTTTGAATTTAATTCAAAGTTCGCAATGATATAAGTTTTTAGAGTTTAATTTTATTCATATCAAATTTTTCTTTATAAAAAATAAAGAAGTTGGTTTAGGATTAATGTATCGTACTGCTTGAAACCATTGCCTTTACCGCTTAAAATCTCCTTTTTTTTGGAAATTTATTTTTATGGTATTCGTACAAATATGTTACAAAATAGGCAGGCTATTTTCAATATTAGGCATCTTCAATAAATTTATCAATCCACTAGTCCTACATATTACCAAAAATAAATTAATTTAGAACCGATATTTTCATAAAAGCAATCCACAATAGGGAGAATTAAACATTCCAACGACACGCTTGCTAGGCTTTTTTGGAAAACGATTCGCGCTTCATCGGCATTAAATTTGAGAAAATATTTTCAATTCTATACCTTTAAATTGTAATAAAAATATAAATTAAATTGTATTATCATGAAACTTTTATGTGGTTTTTCCTCTTACAGCAATTTTTTTCAACAATTTTCGAAGACTCGACAAGCATCGAAAATGGTTTTATGTTGTCGTTAATCGGGACATTTTATGTAGAATCGAATATAGCTCAAAAGGTTTTGAAAGTAAATTTTATTTGGTATTAAATAGGATATCTTCATCCGTATTATAGACCCAGTATTAGCGGGTACTTCCAGACCCTCGCACCGTTTTCTATCACGTAGACGGGACGCTGAGTCGTTGACGGTCGCCGGCTCACGTACGATACTGCCAGCGTCGATAGGTAAGATCTATAGATCATTTCATCGATATCGATTGTGCGCAATTGAATGAAATCGTACAAGCAAAAAATTATGACTATCAACTTAAATAGCGATTTCAATAAAATGTTTGAATGGTAATAATGAAATATTTTCAGTCAATCCTTGAAATAGGTTAATAATAAATAATAGTAATAATGTACTATCGAGACAAGAAACTTCTGAAAATTAATGTCAATGAGAAGTAATATATTCATTAATCTTTAATAAGAATTGAATATTTATTAGAATCTCTAAACACAAAACCTATAAATATTTAAGATTTTGGGTAATTTTTCTTATAGTAATATTTAAGTGATAGATTAAGTTTAATTTACGGTTTTCAGAAGTTTAAATTTTTTTTATACATTATTATAGCAGTGAATATTATTTTTTTATAATAGTACTATAGTTTTGAATAGATTTTAGTATCGAAGTAAAATTAGTTTATAATGTACTTAGTAATATAATCAACTTTTAAAGCAAATGAATTGTAATTAAATATAATGCAATGTCATGTCAGATTTTTATCCCTCCACTGAAAGGTGTACTTTTCTACAAATTTACCACAATATTTTAAAGTAGAGACGCTATTATTTCAGATTGAAGGCTTGGATCTTGATCGCTTTTCGGTGGCTCAGTTCTGGTTGGGCGATGACAATTTAATGACGACTCAGACCCAGCCCCCAAACATGCCCTGCGGAGCGTAGAGCGACTGGTTTAATGTATTTTAGGTTAAACCTTATTGGTTAAATTTGTCGTGATCAAGATTTGAGCCCTGTACGTACCTTCCGGTTTGAAGGAGTGATCACATTGCTATCACCATTTTAACTTTATTAATTATATTATAAAAATAAAATGTAGATTTTGTTGTATTCCACTAATTTTGAGCTTTTATCCCAAAATTATTTAAAAAATATATTTAAACTTACTCAAGTCAGTCTATAAATAAACATCGGAATAAAGTCATTAATTACAAAATTTTATACGGCTCATAATGTAAACTATTTCGGCAGATTTTCCTTCATGAAGCAATAAATACATTAATAATAAAGATGAACTTTGTAATAATAATAAATACCATAATAACATGAAAATTTTTAAATGTTATAAACAAAAAGTTATTGAGTAAAGTGAAAATCAACAGACAAAATTTCCTTAAAATTTTATACATAAATGAATGAACTGCAATTTTTATTTCAACATTCTATCTTTAAATTTTATGTTTATTTTTGTAATTAACATGCTATCAAGACACTAAGCATGGAGTCTAGGTAGCTTGTATTTAGTAGCGAGTTGATCTGACTTAATTCTTAGAGCTATTAATTTAACGCACTCATATTAATTTGAACTCGGCAAAAACGTTTTTTGCTAATTTTTGTTCAAAAGTAATGTTTATCTCGTCTGTCGTTTATGGCCTGATACAATTTTTATATTGGAACTACGTTACGATAGCGAGTTCAGAATTGATTTAAATTTTACCATTCGCCGAACCAACTTCGGCGGCGCCCTCGAGCAGAGCGTGATTAAATTTAAACTAACGATTTCGAGTTGGAACGACCGCGGCTGTAACCGGTAATTTCCCCAGAGCTGACTGGCGGATATGTTATGACGTCATTAAAACATATCGCAGTTGAAAGCTTTTAAATTGAATAATTTAATTTAAAATTAGACGTATGTAATAAGCTTATTAGAAAAGTTTCGCGATAAATTTCATCTCTCTTCGTACAGAACGCGAGTTGGTCGGTAGATGGATTCATGAGCGCGATAAAGGTGGATCGATAAAATGGGAAACGACTAAATGATACCTGATGCTGTAACATTAGTTTGAATAAATTATATTGAATATATAACGTATATAGTCTGTTTTTATAGAGCTGCAGTTAGATGACTTAAAACCCTTATCGTTATTATAGAAGTAAAACAATGTTTTATTATTTTCTTGTTCTTAACTTATTCGAAAAGACTATAAATATTTCGAAATTGATTTTAAAATAAAAATAATATAGGTAAAAAATTTTCATGCTTATGCCTCCAGACTAGGCATGCAAGAGTTCGTGAAATGACGCAAACACATGGTATTATCCAATGATGAGTACAAATTCTGTTAAATTATTGTTCATCATGTAAAGTTAATACTTTGACTCACCTGGTAGAACACATGAACAAAAATTTTTTGTAAAAATAAGTCTTACTCTTTGTATATCTTAATGCAGACATTCGCCATGGTGAGTGTGACTGATTGCTTTTTTCAACATGAAATATATGTAAAAAGCACATCTAATTAATGAGCGATTAAGAAAAATTAAAAATTGACATATACTTGGACGATTAATATCTGTAAATCCTTTTCATAATTTATTTCGTTAGATAAGGATTCGTAGTAGAAGAACAGATTCGAGGGTCGATGGATAAAAAGTCAAAAATTAAGCCACTTAAAATAAAACTTTGCTTTTGTTGTGTGACTTTATATTAACTAATTTTTTTCTCTGCCTTTATATAAACACTTAATAGGCGTTTATTATAGTTTAAAATATCACTTAATTGTAAAATTTACAAAAAAAGCGCATCGTTACAAATTAGTAACTAAAAAAATATATGATCTTAGAGACGAATAGGTAACAGAACTATAAAAGCTTCCAGATCCTGATGTGGATCATCAAAAGTAAAATCTGCGCTATTAATCGACAACTATTAGTACATCGATGTGACAACACTAGTGTCGACTATAGCGCCGAGTTAAACCGCGCGCACGGCAGAAGGAAAACGCGACACATGTGCGGAATAAATCGTCCGAGGAACACTCCTAATCTCGCATATCATAACCTGCGCTATATCGAAATAAACGAATTCCTACTTTAACCGTGAAGTGTTAAAGTTTGTTTTCTTGTATAGTAGAGCGTCCAAAAAAAAAGGACGAAATTTACTAAAAATGCGCTTCGTGACAGCTTACACGTTTTTGTTATTCGCGTTAAATAATACTTTTAATGGTTGTTTTTATTTTAATATCAAAAATACATTTAATTTTAAAAACTATGGCTACATTTTACAAGATTGTAAGCAAATACTTGTAACTTTGCCATCCGATTTTAAGCATCGACAAAAAACATGTATAAGAATTATCTTTAGCCGAGAGTGAGCGTTTTATTTAATACAATTCAAAAACCTATTTTTTTCCGATCCACTCATGACTTTTTATATCGCCTACATCAACACCATTACGATGACAACCACACATATTCACATCTATAAAACTTTCCATCCGAGATGCCATTATTTTTTCAAAGATTCGAAGAAGAAAAGTATCACCAAACGATTTATCATATTTACGATAATCTCACAGAAATAATATATGGCATGCAATAGACCATTATCTTGGTCTTAGTTGCATGTCGATATTCTTTGAACATCGTTTAGGTGTATACATATTATATAATCATGTTTTTATCAATTTACTTCGCAGACATATAAAAATTTCGAAATAGCACTATTTACCACGAACTTATTGAAGTGAAACTTCTATAGAATCGTTGTGATTTCAAACCGGATGCAACGGAAAAAAACGACAGGTAAGAAACACAAATACAAAAATGTGTAGGATGAAGCCGGCAAAGAATAAGACAGAAATGTACATACTATTTCCTCTTCGTGCCATGCTTCGTAGCATCCCCACTTCCGTCTTCTAAGCAAAGTCGCCTATAATTAGTGAGCCAGAGCGAGAGAACAAATGTCGGTGTGTATGTATATTGCACACTGTTTAATACCTGCTTGTATTTGAGCATTTAACGAGTGTTCGTATATGTGAAAAGTACGTGAGCTAATACTACTGTGCACTGTGAATGCGGCTGCGTATTACAGCTTTTTAGTAAGAAGTCAGCGTGGTGTGTGATTATTTAACAGTGTTTGTGAGTCTTTTTATATCTTGTGCTAAATAATAAATTTTATAAGATTCCGAAAACTAATGCCGAAATGTGTTGTCAATATCGACGCAAAAAAAAATAAAATAAAATTAAAATTAAATAACATATGTTAAATAAAATATAAAATATCTTTTAAAATTGATCAAAATACTTTCATTTTTACCCTTGTTATATATATTCATTTCATTTTTTTGACGATTTACTGACGTTTCGCTTATATCGTGTGTGAATCGCACACATAGTATTGTTTTTATTTCAAGTCCCCCACGCCGGTCCTCCGCGGATTGGAGACTGCTGTGATGCCGGTGAGGTGCGCTATCACCTGTCATCGATCGGGTGACAGCGTCCATCACCGGCCGATTCGAGCATCCTCCAAGCCACGGTGAAATGCTCGGATTAATAAATCGCTCTTATCTCTATGAGCTGTATTCAGTACGGTTTTAAGATCTGTTGCTCATTAATAAATGTTACTTAAGTTCGGTTTGTGGTAACACATATCAGCGGAGTGCTATCAAATAATATCTGTGTATTGACGTATTAATAAACGTAACTTCCGTTCTTTGAGTGACGTTTTAAGATACCGTATTGAAGAATATCAGTTGAGTGTGGTCATTAGTTCACTTAAGATCGAGCATAGACAAAAAGAGGGATTAATGGAAGATATTGATATCATAATCACAATTTATGATATTTGTGATGAATTTTTCGCTCCGGTGACTAAAAACCTCGAAAGAAATAAAAATTATTTAGAAATTTTCGTGTATATTTTATATATATCAAAGCTAAATACTTCAAACATTAAAAATTATTATTCAGATTTTGGCGATGATACTTACTTGATACATACAATCTGGATTTGAATTATATTCTCGTGTTATCTGATCCCATGCTACGTGCCTTGATTTAAGGGTGTTAGTGCTCGTATCCTTGCATTCGACTATGTTTTTATATTTGCTTAAGACGCTTAAAAATTTTTTTTTTTCTAATACTGAGAATATGTGTTTTTTATCCATTACAGTAATAAAAAAATAACTGCACACAAAAATACTAGGACGCAAAAATTAATTAACTTCTATAAATTTTCAAAATGTACTCTTTGTAGTTCACAATACAATAAACAACCATAAACACTACCCATGGCGCACGACAACGTTACGTTCCGACAAATAAAATATTCATACAAAAATATGTTAGTTAACATTATTTACTAATATGGGCATTAAATGCATTGAAACATAACAATAAAATACTGACTTTTATGATTGTAATATATTATAATATTTATAATGATTATATAATGCCATTAATATAATAATATTCATTTATATTGTATTACTGATGTCATTTTTAGATTTTTTTTTTTCCTATAATGGAACGCTACTGGTTCGTTCCGGCAAAATAAAATGTTCATTCATTTTGACAGATACTTAAGATACTCTACTTGAGTTAGACATCATATGAGTATGACTTAGGATTGGTTTATTAATTCGTCCATGACTTAACACTAATATTGACAGCTGAGATGTTATCGTTTGATATAAGTCTTAAGATCTAATGTGAGAGATTTATTAATAAGCAAAAGCGGTTTAGTTCGACTAAATTAAAAAACTCAATGATCAATTTACTCATGGTACCGGTTTCTAATCTTGGAAATCGATACTCAGAAGGAGGACTATTTTTGTCAAATCATTGTGTTTTAATTTTATTCTTAATTTTGATTGAAAAAAAATGGCTGTGACAGAGAGAGAAGACGAAGAGACATCGCAACAAATTAGAATTAAAATTAAACAAAGTGTCGTCGTCGAGTCAAGTCGTCCAAAACTAAATTACACTGAGTTTTCAAATTTGAGATTTAAAGTGGATAAATAAATGATTTCAAATTTGAGCTTTGAATTGAAAGGAAAAGATAGCGGAAACAACCCATTGTAATGCTGCACCCTTTTTTTATATTTTAATCGTATATCTGCAATCAGTCGCTAGACTATGAGCAGGTGAGTTGAATGGAAGTGATGTTTAGCGATATGGACCACTGCCCTAGCTCCCTTTATTCAGTTAGCACGTCGGCTCTTTTAAGTCTTTTAAATGGATATGGCTGTAAGAGCAAATTAGATAAGGGGTTTGGATGTGTTGCCAGTCGGTTTTATAGTTAGTTGAGTACCGTTTCGCCTCTACCAAAACTGTTGGGATTTCCAGATAATCGTGTATTTCTGAGTTGCGTGCATACCAGGGTGCTGACGATAAGGTCCTCAGTATATTGTTCTGAGCTCTGAAGGCACACAATGTTGGATTTACTGGCAGATGACCACAGTTGTATCCCATATGTCCATATTGGTTTGATTATGGAACAATATACCCGTAGTTTGTTGGAAAGAGATAGTGCGGACTGTCTTCCGAGGAGCCAGAGGAGGTTTTGAAACGAAAATTAATTTCATTGCGCTTATTTTTATATGATCCTTCCATGTCATTCTTCTGTCCAGGTAGAACCCCAAGTATTTGACACAGGTCGATTGTGGAAGTTTGTCGCGGCCTAAGTTGACTGAGGGGCAAGTTTCAAGTCTAAGCGCAAACGTGATATGATGCGATTTTGGGGCGCTAGCTTTAATGCGCCATTTGGTTAACCAGTCATGGGTGATGTTGAGTTGACTCTGCAGCAAAGCTGGCCTGCTTCGGGTCGCGGCTGCATGCGAGAAAGGCCGCATCGTCAGCGAAAGTTGCCACGGCTACTTTGGGAGACTGGGGCAGGTCGCTGGTAAAAAAATATAGAGGACTGGGCCAAGCACAGAACCCTGGGGTACCCCGCTAGACAGAGGATCTTGCATCACACAGCTTGACCTGGAATGTTCTATCGCAGAGATAAGAGCTCATTAAGAGGTAATAGGAGTGAGGAAGGATTTTCTTAATTTTGCACAGCAGTCCCTTATGCCATACACGATCGAACGCTTGTTGGACGTCCAGAAAGCAGCAGAGCAGTATTCTTTTGTTCGAGGCATTGCCTTATAGTGCTATAGACACGGTGGACTTGCTCTATGGTAGAGTGATGTTTTCGGAACCCATATTGGTGGTCTGGTATTACGTAGTTTATTTCTAGACACGGTGACAATCGTTCCAAGACAATCCTTTCCCACAACTTTGACAGTACCGGCGTTAGGCTGATGGGACGGTATGATGAGGCTTCATTGGGTGGCTTACCAGGCTTATGAATCATAACAATTTGAGATGTCTTCCAAAGTGTCGGTACGTGAGAGGTTCTAAATGTGGCGTTAAAAGGATAGTTAAGAAAACTAAACACTTCCTAGGAAGCTCTTTCAGTAGTCTTGGTGTAATTAAGTCAAATCCTGGAGATTTATTTGGGTTCATTTTGGATATTATTTTAGTCAGTTCTTTTGGAGTAGTATGGCGCAGTGGTAGACACATCTGCAGGTCTTGTTTCAGTATTGCCTCTATTTCAGGGTCTTCTGGGGTATCTGCGTCATTGGGTTTAAAGACACTAGAAAGATGAATGGCAAAGGCCTCAGATTTTTCTTGATCCGTTCGGGCCCACGTGCTTCCAGATCTAATGGGTGGGGAACACTGTTGAGGCTGCGGTAAGCTTTTGTAGCCTTCAAAGGTTGTAGGCTCCATGTCCATTGGGAGACATCTTCTCCAGCCTTTTCTTGATCATGTCATTGGTAGTTTCTGCAAGGAGATTCTTTAGTTCTTTAATAGCACGGTTTAACTTTGTTTTGTCTGAGGCCCTATGGGATAACTGCCAAACTCTACGAAGACGACGTTTTCAGCAACTTTTTCTTGACCACAAGAGGTGTCGGAACACTATAAGATGATGCCTTTAGCTCAGGGTGCTAGTCCAAGCAGCTACCTGGATTAAGTTGGTGATGTATAGGCTTGCATTGTCCACTTCCATTAGTCTTAAGAGATAGTTTGAGGTCAATGTTTGATTCCAGGTATTCACGAAAACAATCCCAGTCCGTTTTGGAGTTATGGAGATAGTCGTGCCAGAATCATGGGGTATAGCTATTGGGCTAAGTATCAGTATAACTGGTGTGTGGTCAGAGGAACCATCTAAGCTTGACTTGATAAGAGTATTCTGTAAGCAGATGTTTTTGTGATAAAAAGTCTAGTAGATCAGGAGTTTTATTGCTATCCGTAGGCCAGTATGTGGGCTCTCCGGTTGACATAGATCTGAGGTGATTAGCATCAATACTCTTCTTAAGTTCCTTACCCTGGTTACCGTTATTCTTGATCCCCAGTGAGAATGCTTCGCGTTCCAGTCACCTCCAGCGATGAATCTGTTGCCCAGAGTCTTGAAGAAGTCAGAAAACATTTCCTCTTTATGGTATGACGCGGCGGGCAGTATATTGCCGAAAGGTTCAGAAATCCTGATCGATCTTCAACTCTAATGGAGGTAGCTTGGAGATAGGGGCTGCAAATGGGTCTAGGAGACAGTGCTTTACACTATTCTTGATGATTAATGCTGCACCTTTAAGAAGTCCAAATAACTGCACTCAGGTTACACTGAAATATTGGCAGATAGAAAAGTTATTACCAATCTGTGAACTTTTGCTTTCGAGATTACGAAGCAATGTCGGTCGTAAGTGGTAATTTAAATCTCCTGTGATTATCTTAAAAGTTTATTTTTTTTCTTACGTGTTCCGAAATTGTTATTGTGCTATATCAACCATAAGTTCATTCTATTCGCAAAAAACAAGAAGTTTTTCTTTTGAATTGTTCCTTTGTTATGTCAGGTGATGCTAATCATCCAATGTGGTAATGCGTTCTGTTTTTCATCTCATCAAATATGTCAAAGGTAAATAATGACTTAGTCAAAACATCAGAGACTTCATTAAAAAAAAACTACTGTTATTTTGAA
The DNA here is from genome assembly GCA_005406025.1 of Eumeta japonica. Taxonomy (NCBI): domain Eukaryota; kingdom Metazoa; phylum Arthropoda; class Insecta; order Lepidoptera; family Psychidae; genus Eumeta; species Eumeta japonica. Next base: position 16,815 of record BGZK01001450.1, read on the forward strand.
ACAGCCAAAATAAGTGTTAAATTATTTGTCATGTAGGGTAGTATTATTTATTACTAGCCACTGTTTGAGACTTTGTCTCTATCGATTTGATTTCCGTGGGAATTAGAGGTTTCACTGCAATACAAGTATCAAGTATAGATTATTAGATCCTTCCCTACTAATATCACAATTGTATGTGTACTGTTTATTGATGTTGCTCTGTCTACCTGTCTATTTGTTACCTCTTCACATCTAAACCGTTGAATCGATCGTAATGAGATTTGATAGAGAGATAGCGTGGGACATGGATAAGAGTTAATTGCACGGAGCTGACGAGTGTGTGTCCGGCGCGGATGACCGTTAATGTTCAAGTCGGGGTATAGGAGTGACGTGCGGAGGGTAATATTGGAACGAATAGGCACTGGAAATCTAAACTGCATGTAAAAAATAGCACAGCGACTTGGCGCATACAGAGGTGCCATCGTTCTAGACGATGTACTCTTCGAGGCGCACAATAAGCTGTTAGACGGACGTTAATGGCGACGATAAAAAATAAGCAGCTTTTTATTACAACGAACCTTTTTACCACAATTTAGCGTACACACAAACAAACTTTTCCGCTTTATCATATTAGTGTACATGAAAAGCATCAAATGAATATCGTACGCAAAATTAAAAACGCATATAAAAATTGCCGTGTCCATTCGATGATGTTTCGCACATCCCAATTTCCAGGTTGTAGCACTAGCGAGCGCCGTGAAAACCGATTTAAATTTAAAATTTAAAACATTATTTAGTACGATAATAAATTCTCAGAGGATGAGAAGACGAGGGCGGGGCAGTAGGGGGTGGGGGGAACGAAGACGCTGTCAGTGTTCGAGTGTCGCAAATTATTCAGAGAGCGAAATGTTCTTTACTTTGAGACAATGGGATTTTATGATGGGCGGGCGGGCCGGAGGGGCCGGGGCGAGTTTGACGCTTTTGATGATATTTTGATTTCAGCTTCGTGCGGCTATTATATTATTCGTTATGATAACCGAAAATTTCTGAAACGTATTGATGGCTGTTCAGCGCACCTCGCTTCCGTGCACGAAACGTAAGCTTTATTGCTTTTTGACGTAGTCTCGATTTCTACATAAGTATATCATTTTTCTTTATCATGCTTTTGCACGTCTCGAAAATGTAATTTATTCATACGTTACTCGTATATCGACGACATAAATACGAAAGGTTGCTTTTTAACCTCCCACTGTGAAAATTGAAAAATTTTCATGAAATTAAATAGTTACTGTTTTCACCCCGATTTTCGGAAATCGAGTTTTAGTTAATTTTAAAATCAACCTTTCTCTTGCGCTTAAAAAACAATGTCGATTGTTGCAAACTGCGTCACAATCGATGAGTTGATTTGAGAGATATCGTTAACAGAAAATTCGAAATAAAAGTATATATTTAAAATAAAATGTGAATTTGTTGATGGATGATATTTAATAGTGGGTGAATTTTTTCTTTAAAACACTGTATTGGATGTCATAGAGCTGATCAAAATCAAACAACGGGCCAAAGACATTGCAGTTGAAAAATTTACAAAAGCAGTTTTAAATACATAAAATTTATTAAAAATCGCCTATACATAAAACCCTTTTTTAATGCATTCAGATATTTGAATTGTAAGAGCTCAAAACGTATTAGAATTATATTTTTGAGCTTGGACAGCTTGAAAAAGAAATAAAACCGATCTTTTGAGCATGATGTACTAAGAGTTCGAGCTCGAAAGTAGTAAGAGTTTCAGAGATAGCCTGAAGCGTGTTTTTTTTAATTTTAGAGCTCAAAAACACATCGATAAATATTGTAATAAATAGGCTAGGAGTAGGTGCATATGAGACATCTTGCCTTCGTGCTCAATCTCGCTAATGTGGGTCCGCGTTCTATTTGTGTTTGAATTACAATCAAACTCACATTTAGGAGCTGAGCAGGCGAAAAACAAGAGAATAGGAGTATATAGTAAAATATAGAAAAGAGTTGACGAGGGCTCATACCCAAGGGTACGCAAGATCCGATAGTGATCGGAAAGTGGATTGTTATAAGTAAGACGATAGAAATACCGTACTGAAATTCGTAAGGAGAGACATTGAAGGACCGATCAATAAATACTGGTTTTCTCCTTATGTTTCATTCGAATAATTGAACTCCTGGACTTCGTCAAAGGTCCGATGGATATCCCCCAGAGCTACATTCCAGTGTGGAGGCGCCGCGTACGGAGAAAGGAAAACAAAAATAATATAAAGATTATAAAAACAGCAACAGTCTTCCAGGGATTGCTCAGCGAAAATTTTAACAAATTTTACAATAACTGTGAAACGTTCGCTGCGCTGAAGAATTGGAGCGAATACCAGAAAAAAGCAGGCTTGAGTCTGTATACGGCGGGTCTAGCTAAATTCTTTTCCAAAACTATTGACACTGCGATAATGACTTAGAAAGAAATCATAAAGAAGTTTAAATATGAATTAAAATGCGAAATAAATTACAAACAAAATTTTACAATACAAAACAAGAAGAAGCCGACCTAGCCGAGTATATTTATAAAGTGAAAAGGTTAGCTATAAAAAAAAATTAATGAAGAAAACACAATTATCATAATATTCCTGCATGGATCGAAATCAAATGTCAAACCATTATTTGCAGTGCGAGCTTACGAATCACTCGCGGAATCAAGTCAGCCAATACGCACTATAAATAAGTATACCAAGAAAATCAGGAGTCTACTTATGACTTACCAATGGAGTGAGGAAACAAAGGAGATTCCCTACAAAGCTACCCTACAAGCAATTCTACAAGCTACCCTACAAGCAATCCTACAAGCTACCCTACAAGCAACGAGATGATCGACGTAAGGCCACCACAATCGGCAAGGACGGAATCTCGACCGTACTGGTTTCGTGATCGCAGCGACGAGCGATGCTACGTGCTATCGACGAGATAAGATTGGCGCCGAGCTGACCCAGAGGGCAGAGTGCGACCTCAACCTCCACCCAGTTTCGCGCGACCTCGATCTCCGGCGAGGGCAGTGAATCAGCTACGCGGAGGGCAGCAGCTCTACGAAGAACCCTCCCGCCAAACGAATACTGGTAGCACGTACGTGAAGGTTGCGGTAAAAGAAGGTAATATGCATGCTTTGTCAGATTCAGGGGCTGACGTGAGCTATGTCAACGTTGTCAAATATTATAGACATTAATAATGTTAGTGATTTGTCAAAATCTATCTTGTACTGAAAGGGGTAAATGGGTCAATTTTACAATTACCGGGTTTACGTCACTTGACTTTTATATAAATGAAACCAAGTTTAAACACACATTTTATATTGTAAAAGATTAAAACTTAGATTTAATTTTGAGGACGGATGAAGCAAAATGCAGTTGCACTAGAATATAATGAAAATAAACTTGTTTTCAATAAAGGATTGCATGCACCGCTTGTGTGTCACATACACCTGCGTGCACTGAACAGAAATTGGCGTCAGCTGTGATGATATATTTCGAGGACTGGGTGGATAAAAATGAAAAAAAAATTATCGGTGTGCGACCTAGCCCTGATTCCCATGCCAGAGAAGTAATGAAATGCTGTGAATGTAAGTAAGGATGTGTCTGTCTGTCAGCGAGATAAACTATCTATATATCTATATATAAACTATCTACTATAACATGTGATGTTGTCGGAATATTTTGATCGTTTTGCGTTTGAGAATTTGCAATTAGACAAATATTCAGGTTTCGAAGTAAAAATCAAAACGCAAGATGAAAACGGGTCCATAAGCCGCCATATAGAGTGTCTACGGGATAATGCGAAATTACTGAAAACAATTACAACAGATGCTTTTTAATGGAGTTATTAGACATTCGAAAAGTCCTTACACATCTTCTGTGGTACTATTGAAAAAGCTAGACAACACATGGAGATTTTGCGTAGACTTTGGGAATTTAAACAAAAAGGTTATTTTAGATTCGTATCCTATTCCGACAAGATTTATTAGTGCAGTAGTGAGTAAGATTTATTAGAAGATTTGTTAGTGTATTTTTGGAAAGCTAAGTATTTTACTAGTTTAGACTTAATATCGCAGTATGGGCAGATGATAGTAAGTAAGAAGGATTGACCGAAGTCCATATTTGTGACTCTCTCAGGAATTTTCGAGTTTAACGTAGTTCCCTACGGATTATGGATAAGTCAGGTCAATTTTTAGAGAAAGATGGACACAGTTTTAGCAGGGATTAAATTTAGAAACCCTATAGTGTATGTAGATGATATAGTAGTGTATGGGGAAACTTTTGAAGAATTTTTTATGCTTTGAGAAATGTGCTGAATAGGTTTGGAGAAGCGAATTTCATCGCAAAATTACCGAAATGAAGCTTTGTTTATGAATCAGTTACGATATTAGGTTATAAAATTAGTGAAGAGGAAGTCAAACCTTCCAAAAAGGAGTAATTCCAGAACTAAAGAGACCGATGACTAAGTAAAATTTAAAATCATTACTAGGTCTCACGTCCTAAAATTGGAAATTCATAGAGAATTACACTCAAATGACTTCACCATCAACAAAATTATTAAAAAAAGGTAATAAATTTTATTAGTCAGTGGAATGCCAGACGGCATTTAAAATGTTAAAGAAGTGCTTATGTAATCCTCCAATATTAAATAATTTCGAGAATAACGACGATAGAGTAGTAACTCGGTTATTTGTAGATGTTAGTATAGAAACATCAGGTGTATCACTAATGCAAGGAGAGAAAGAACCGAAAGAAATGCATCCGGTAGCTCACGCGTCACGAAAGTTGAGCGGCTTAGAAAAGAAATATTTAGCGACATAAGGCTAATGTTTAGGAGTTTTATGGGCATTAAAATACTTTAGACATTATGTTTGGAGAATGACGTTTGAAGTGGTGACGGAACCCAAAGTCATGTTGTCTGAAAGAAAATACAGATATTAGTGGCTGATTAGCCAGATGAATGCTGTTTACAAGAATACAATTTTAAAATTGTACATATCTCAGGACGTCTAAACGTAGTTGGAGATTTTCTTTCTAGAAATTCACTTGAGGAAAGTAACGAAGTAAATACAGTAGAGGCGGAGATAGAATTAGTAGTATATAGAATTTCAGCCGAGACTTTAATAGAAAAAAGCGAGATTGAGCACGAAGGCGGGATGTCCAACATGCTACCCACTCCTATCCTACCTATTACAATATTATAGCTCAAAGTTTTAAGTATGGCCTGTAGGGTCAACCGTATTACAGATTTTTCTCAATTTTAGGTTACTTTGTACAATTTCCTGCTTTTGTTGTGCAATTTCATGTAATATGGTGAAGTAAGTATCTATAATAAGTCTATGGGATACACTTGAAGTTTATAATGGGGAAATGGAAGTGGGTATTTTTTTATGCACTAATACACTTCTCTATCAGTCTCGGCCGTTGGAGAACAAGGAAATTTTGCATCTTAAAAGTATACATCTGTAATTTTTTACATTTTCCACTATCTTAGTCGTAATAAAAATTTGCACTCGAATGTGGCGTTGTCTTAATATTACTTAATTTTGTTATTTATTTAACATATTAAATATAATTGTACGGAATTATCGAAGAAATCACACATTCAGCTCTCACTTGAGTCGCATTTAGACTCACTTTCGACGTCAGATTCATTTCATATAACCTTCTGAAAAAAGTAAATACTTTCCCAAAGTCTTAATTCAGATTGAAGCGGTCGGTCTTTGAACAGTTTCAACGCTGGGCCAGGGTGACTAGATGCTGCTGGCGACCGTCGTCAGCTGAACAGCGACATAACTACAACAGTGATTTAAAAGCACTAAAGGAGTGATGACATTTGATTTAAACTGAACAACAAAAACACGTTGGTCAATTCACTTGCGGTTCTAGAACGAAATTGTTACTTGTTGATAATAAGTCAACTGTCTCTGCTTATTGCTGTTTATCACATTATTGGTAATTTCAGCAAGAAACATTAGTTTTTCTACATAATAAAAAAGCCAAAAACGTGTTTTAAAAAAAACAGTATGTTACTTATGTCCGCGCAAAAGAAGTTAGTCAATACGTCAATATAATAATAAATATAGTCAATATGGTTGATAAGGTTTAATTAGAATTCGAAAAAATAAATTTAATATTTATTTACTTATAAAAAGTATATCAATTTTGTCTTTTTAGTTTAAATTATCGTTTGGAATTGTAACAACCGTTAAGTGAAAAATGGAAATATTTTAACGTTATTTTGTTGTTATCTTCCATTTTGCATTCAGCTTTACAAAATTCACCGACTGATGTCAATGTTGAACTCGCTAATTTACTTCCCTATCATCAGCTCGACTGAATTTGGAAAATTGGATCAAAGCAAAAATTTCTTCTTCTAACGCTGATTCAAACGAGTCCAATTTCTAAATTCTAGAATCACCCGCCACCGAGAGAAGTTGCGGGAAAAGGAGTGAGATATCTCAGAGTGGAAGTAGGGGAAGGTACGAAATCGATAAGGTAAAGTGGAGGGTGGTATACCCTCCTTTGAGGGTGTATCGTCACCTATTTGATGTCAGGAAACTTAAAAAACAGGAAATAGAAAATAAAAAAAAGATTTAATGCGAGACTTCCTAAGGACACAGGAAATATACTTATAAATAAACGGAACAGGGATCAAAATAAAAACCTACACCTCAAAAGGGATAACCTTATTGGTGACCTATGGAATATATATAGGAAAATAATTATAAAATAGGGGTATAGTACTGAATCTACCATATTAATAATTATAAAGAGATCAGTGAAAGAGGGGCGAATATTTTAAAGACACCTAGATGGTGAGCTAAGAACAAATTTTGAAAAAATACTAATCGACAGACAACAAGGCACTTTCAAATTAATATTAATTTCTTATAATTATGAGCATCACTTAGTGGCAAACCTTATCGGCACATCAGTTATAAGTGGTCTGAAGTTGCTCGCTAAACCACTTGCGGGAACTTCATACTGTAGTTTTCGTGTCACTTCGATAAAATTCACTCTCACCATTTTTTCATAACGTCCCAAAAGAAAAATAGTGAAAAAAAATATAACTTCAAAAATATATATGGTAATTTCGCATTCTTAAAAAAATAATTTACACAAAAACGATTAAAATACAAATACATAGCCTCATTTCAAATCACGCATATTCAGTTGTTGCCCTATAAAATTAGCCTGATACTGCTTAATATCTACAAAAAACTTCGAATAATATCGATACTTGCTTCTATAAAAAGTTTTCGTGGCACAAAAAGAATTTAATAGCTATGTTATTAGAATTAACATAAATATAACATTGTATACAGTGTATAAAATATTACAATGTAAAATGATTTTCCATTGACATTCTTTGGAATCTTCGACGTCTAAATTAAATTGCGATGCATTGTTGTTAATGTGTTAAGTTTCATGTGAACATTAACCTTTCTCTAAAATAAAAAACTTAAACTCTTAGAACAAACTGGTTGGTTGAATTATTTTACCATAAACAAAAACGTATAGTTGCATAGCTTTAATACACTCTGCAATACGCAAGACAAAGACCTTAAAATACTGGGTTTTCGTCCTGAAAAATCCTTAAAGTCCGCATCCCCTAGACGTACATCTCGGTAAAAGGTAACCCAGCCATAAACTCAATATATTAAAACGAAACCGATTTTAGCTCGCGACTTCGTTTTACGGTATTTTGTTTCACAGTGCAAAATAAGGGATATTTTTCAGAACGTCGCGAATTCTCCATACATCTTTGGATCTTTGATTTTACAAAGTTTCGTCACTGTTTTGTAAAAGCCGTTCTCACTAATATTATTTTTAATAGAAGATCATAAAATATATCTGCATAAGTGCGAATCTATCTTGTATTAAAATTGATCGTTATCGCGTTCTGAATATTTAGAGGCTAAATATTCATCGTATTAACGAATTCTTAATGATTTATCTCTTTATTGCCACGTTTTTATTGACTAATTTTCTTATCTATTCGTTTGTTTGTCTATTAGGGTGGAATTTTATAAATGATTTTAAACTAGCTTCAAGTTGAGCGAGGAACTTGAAACTTTCAACATAGCTCGGAATTTGATGGCATTACAAGAAAATGTGGATGAATAAGAAAAATGAAGAGATTTCGTTCGATATACACTTTAATTTAAAAATTAAAAAAAAATAGGATGAACGCGAGGCCTTGTAATTCTAAATTAATCTGTACATATATTAGCATTAGAGCGAGACTGGCATCGCACCGGATTGGGGATGGAATAAGAATTTAATCGCTATTGGGAATGCGATTTTCATTAGAAGTGGGATTGGGTATGTATACTTCACACATCATAAGCCCTAATACAGTATGATAATTTTTTGTATCATACCAAAACATCCTAACATGTTTCTAAACTTATGTAGGAAATTTAAAAAAAGAAGAAAAAAAAAATGAAATTTTAAAATCAGTATATTTAGATTTGTCGGAGCCGTTTAAATTAGAAACTTACTTTTTTACTATCGATGACAAAATGTCAGTTTTATTTATAATTTAACTTTTGTAAGCCAAAAGATAAAGGATTTTTGGTTTATTTATCGTGTTGAGTGCCATTGGCATGTTACCGTAATAATTAGAATAATATAGTGTCACATTGCTATAGGTTTTACAAATAAATAAAATTTGATTACACCCTTTATACATAAAGTTTACAAGTAGAAAAATCTGAAATTAATGATACTAAAGAAATCGAACCTAAACATCAGGCAAAATCGAATTCATTTACAGTTGTCGAGTAAAATAAATATATCTGTCGATTTTTCATCATTCCGCGATACGCAAATAACAGTCCTAAATAATACTGCATGTTAAATGGTTATCGTTCAGAACCTCGGCTGTATAGGTCTACATCGCACTTATCCGCTTTTTTGTTATTCTAATGCTTCAAAAAAGCCAGAAAAAAATTACATGAATCCAAAGTAATTTCGTTACAAAGCTGTGATGAGTAGTTACAATAAAAAAAATCGTTAACACACGATCACACCGGCGTGATCTCGCAGGGTCGGCCGCGAGGGCGTTGGCGCGCCATCTCGCGGCTGCTACGCACGCTTTGATTGAAGGACATTATCTTTATTGTTTATAATCAATGTCAATGTTGATTATTCAAAAAAAAAATTATATAACGATTCGTGCGTTGTTTTAGTACTTACAAAGATTAATATGAATAAAGAGGGATTGATTTGTGACCGAAATTCTTGAAATTCCGGACAAGTGCAAATCGTAATTCTCAAGTTAGCGTTCCGCAGTACAGTTTTGTTTTGATATTACCGGTTTGCTTTTATAAAGATCGCGGCTCCCTCCGTGTGTACATATTACGAATTGCGTCATCTTTGACATCGATCGGTTACGCTGTCAACTAAATCTGATCCCAGTCTCGCTCTCGATTCCGATCCACAAGGACTTTAGTTTTATTTCCGGCCTCGATATAGATCCCTATTTTGATCAAATTGTCCCATAAGAACGTATACTCTTACACCGAAAACGCGCTTGCGCTGGCTTATTCCATTACTAAGCAATCTTGTCTCCACTCATGATCTCGTGCCTGGTCTCGCTGGCGTTTTAAGTCTTGTACCGGTGTTAATTTTGATATTCTTATGAACATTGTTGTTACCCACAACCAATCAGCGTGAGTAAGAAAGGAATTCTAATTATGTATATTCCAGCAAGCGAAACCGCAAGCTAAACTTAGTGAAAATAAAATGTTACGCCAACTTAAGCCTTATATTTACTATTAATTAGATTTTGAATGGATTAAATGGTTTTCGCACATTGAGCGTTCAAAAAATCAAATAAACCGATAAAAAGGATAACTAATATGTAAAACTGTTGACCCTGCATGTTAACACTTAAACTTCCCGATATGATATTTATGGATGTGTTTTTTGCTGCTTTCGAGCTCGAAGGTTTCAAAAATATACCTATCAATAAATTATTGACTTTGAGATCAAAAGTATAATTTTTGCTTTTTTTTTTAAACTCTTCTAGCTCAAAAATATAATTCTAATACATTTTCAGCTCTTCGTGTTTAAACATCTAGATTTATTAGAATATATACATATATATATATATATATATATATATATATATATATATATATATATATATATATATATATATTTATTTTATTTTTAGATTAAATAATCTGCTTTGCTCCATTCAACGCAGTTTTTTAGGCAAAGAAAGTTGACTGATACAGAATATCAATTGAATTGTTAGAAGATATTTAAAAAAAAATTGTTTTTTTAATTTTTCGTTAACGATATCTTTCGAACAAACGAAACGATTTTGATACACTTTGCAACGATCAACGTCGGTTTCTGAGTAAAAGAGCTACTTACATTTTAGAAATTATCAATGCAATAGTCTAAGAGATATTCTAAAAAATACGCTTCTTGAAAATCTTTCAACTCACGTATACACACACCAAGGCAGACACGCACGCACACACAGAGACATCACTCGGAAAATGGTCGAAATTGGTCGTGAATTAAATATATTCCTAGGATTCCAAAATGTTAAGATAAGAACTCGTACTTCCCAGCTTTAAAAGATATTTTCTATTTTCATAGCAGAAAGTTAAAAAAATACATTTTTTTTATTCACTTAACCATTGCCCCTCCCTAGTATTTTGTTCTGCAAAAATCTTTAATAAAAAAAAGTACTCTACTATTTTATTATACGTATAGACAAGGAGCAGTATAATGTTCCCTTGTCAGTACAGTTGTATGCTTAGTCCCTCCTAAATAACGTGCTTATAGAGATATATTTATTCAAAAAATATTATAAAATATATTTACTTTTTGAGTAATGAACATCAACAATCCCGCCCGAAATAAAACGAGTACTCTCAACTTGCTCCTAAGAAAGTTTTACTTTAAAAATCTGCTTCATTTTACTTTACATACACAGCAATTAAAAGTATGAAAATAATTTTCTTTTCTTTATCCTTACGCGTAGTTTATTAAATTCCAATATTTACTAAATAAATAATCAACGTCTTTTATTAAATACTGTGCTTAACAAATAGTACAAGAAATGTATCAAAATAAAGAATATTTTTATATACTGTATACGTCATTAGGATACATACATCGATTGACTAACATTAGCCCCCGACCCCACGCGCCTTGGCGTAGGACGATTTCTTTCACTTTCATATCAACCGATCACGCCATCAGCGATGACCCCGATGTCGTTCCTTCTTTTCATTTCAAATCTTGCCCCGCCTTGATTCGGGTTCTTGTTCCGAACTGAATTGCCGTTGTCTTCAAATTATACACAATTCGCCCGCGGCTCCGCCCGCGTGGGCTCACGACGAATTCTTGCAACTTTGCATTCATATCGATTAACGAAATATTATCGACTCGGATCCTGATCTCGGTCTCGTCATTGATATCGTATCAAAGGAACACCACATGGTTACACTGAAAACGCACTTATTTCGTCTATTTTTTGATTTAGAAACGAAACGAAACATTACTCCCTTGATCCTGATTTCGATCCCGGACCGATGTTGAATTTTTATTGAACCCAAATCTGTCTTGAACAACAATGTTACAAACAATAGATCGTCATGAGCAAAGAATGCGTTCTACGATCACGCAAGCGAAGCCGCGAGCAAAAGCTGGTATCTTTATAAATGATAGCCTATATGTTATTCTGATATAAACTATATAACTATAAAGTTTTAGTTGATTCAGTTCAGATGTTAAAACGTGAACCAGTAACAAAGATTCTAACATACAATTTTTCACATTTATAGTATTAATGGAATCGAGATTTGCCATTTGTATTATGGATATGCACTAGTTCTGGCTAGATTTAGAAAGATCTATAGCCATACTTTTTCAATGCGTCTCTTGCCCGCGCCGCCTTCCCGAGGTGTGCGGCACGAAACATCGTGTTGGATAAGTAATGAATGCTTAAGTGCGTCTTCAGATTCGTGGACTCCCGGAAGTGGCGCGGGAGGGCCGGCTTCACTGACAGCGCAGAGCGGCTGTGTTGGGAAAACTATAATGTGTGTATGTATTACTAATAAATTTCGGCATAACTACGTATTCTTCATTTTATTTTCGTCTTCCCTTTTTTTTCTGAATTGAGTTTTTATTGATAGTACGTTTTTCGAGAGATCGATTGTTTTTCGAACGAGACTGAAAGAGTTTCGTATGTCTGTGCAGTTTGTACTGATTGGACTTTTTCTAAGTCATGAGTAATGTTTTCTTTAATTATTGTTTGTTTTTTGCAAGTCCGATCATAATAGAGCAAGATTTTGCCTATAACGAAATAAATAATAAAAAAAATAACATATGTATCTGTATATAATTATATACATACATATAACCATATATACGCACATTCAGAAAAGGGTGTGTCGGGGTGGCTTAGCCATATGAAAAGGACAAATGGGAGTGGATTGACAATACAAATCTATATAGTGCATGTGTGTAATAGAAAAGTCTGTAAGAGTTGTATTAGGAAATCCTTTGCAGACAAAATTGATAGCATTGTACAAAAAGGCAGTCGAAACTGACGACCTTGCGTGAAAAGACGTCACTAAAGCAAAAGAGATATTTGAAAATCGTATCATGTGGAAATAAAAATGAGCATATAACGTATTATAATTATCCCATATTTTTTAAGTTTAACTTTTTTTGTGATTTTTTATTTTAATTTGGTTTAATTAACGTATGAATGCGTCATCGAATATAGTGAAATATAATGTAATGAGCGATTAATTAAATAAAGTATCTAATTTTCAAGATACCGTCTAACCTGTTATATTCAATACATTTTTATTAATACTTATTTTCAAAAGTTGCAAATATTATGCTTATTAGTGTATGTCGGCGATAAACATTTATTTTTTATCAATATCAGAAATAACGTCTTAGTTCATAAGTAAATTATAAAATGTAATTGTCGGCAATAATTGTAATGTATAGATTGTATTAATTAAAAAAGCTGTCGTCCCGCCCCACACCCCTTTCCTATTGCGCATTAGCCACGCGCTCGTCGCGCTCGCGGCAAAATGGTGTTAAGAGCGGCCAAGTGGCGCTGATGGCATGCACGCTTCAAATGCATCAAAAGAATCACATTAGTCGTGGCTGCGCCTCCATTTCACTCCATATAAGCCAGATCGGCAGCAGAAGTGTAAAACAGTGTTTCATTTTTCACCTTCAAGTCGGCAGAACGGCCGAGTGTCTTCCCGAGGACGTAGCATCCTACCAGTGCATCGTCGGTTGGATAGCCTTTTAGAGTTGCTATCGAAGGTCTGAACGAAAAGGCGATCTCCAACAGTGGTCCTTCGAGCCGGATCTACGAACAAAGGAAGAAGGAAAAAGAAGATAGAAGGTGAAGCAAAGAAGAAACGAGGCGAGTGAGCTACGAAAATCGAAGATCTCGATTCATAGCAGCAGAAGCGCTGCGAGCTCACGCAAGCCACCTAGCGGTGTTAAAGGCTGTGTAGTTGAGCAACGCTGTTATCGACGGCGGTGCAGGCTAACGAGCGAGTCTGCCGTAGTCCTTTCAGGGCACGAATAAGCTCGACTACGTCAGTAAGGTGTGCGCGGACTGTGGCGCACCGCTGCCGGTTGTACTCCCCACCGGTAGTAGGCACCCGTGACACGCATCCCTCTGCTGAGTAGTTCCTACCTCACCGCTCCCACCACGATCCATCCCTGGGTGAATCACCGCGGTAGTACTCACCTAGGATTGTTAGGGACCGATAGGGAAACATCCTCCCACGTCAAAGAAGAATGGAGCAATACGGCGTAACTACCAGGTCAGGGAAGACGCGCACGTCACCACGCGGCAATGATGATAGCGATGAAGATACCCGAACGAAAACTGATTCCCTGGCAACACCACATCTACAGAAACGAACACGTGGAGTGCAGGGACAGACGCGACATACTCGAACGGCGGCACAGAAAGCGCATCCCGCGAAACAGTCACCCGCGTGACGTCACAAACGACGATCAGTCGACGCGCGCGCACGACGATCCGTCGAACAAAGCGGACACTTCTAAAAATCGCACAATAAACGGTTACAATTAGAAGCAACACGCCGGTTGCAAAATGGAATTACGCGAAATACGCGCCGCGAAAGCACTCGCGAAAACAGACCGCGCTTTAGGTCAACTGTATGACGACGAAGAATGTTTAGATACGTGCCACGAAACGGTCGAAATACCGACGGACCGCTCTCGTACCACGTTCGAATCTCAGACCGCCGACGAAACTGCGGGGATAAGGGAACGCGGACAAACGAACACGTTCGCGCTCAAGCCGCGAAACGGAAAATCTAACTCGGGCATTGACCGACGCGTTATCGTTTCTTAGGAGCGATCAAAAACCGGCGCCACCAAAATACTTACATGAATTACCGAACTTCTACGGTGAAATAAATGAATGGATCGCGTTTAGAACCGTATATAGGGACACGCAATGTCATTTCACTGAGTCACAGAACGTGGCACGTCTGCGTAAAGCCTTGAAGGGCGACGCGCGGGAAAACGTAAAGTCATTGTTGTATTCCGGCGCGAGCGCAGACGATATACTCGATTCATTACAAAGGTATTTCGGTCGGCCGGAAATATTGATATTAAACGAACTAGAAAATATTAAAAAGATGCCCAAACTCGCCGAGGACGGACGAAATATGAACGTCTTTGCAAGTAAAATAGTAAATTGTGTAGCCTCGATCAAGGCCTTAGAAAAACCGCAATATTTGTACTCACCCGAGCTAGTAAATAAAATCGTGGATAAACTTAATTTATACATGAAATACAAATGGTTCGAGTTCAACGCGCACTGTAACCAAAATGAACCCGACATGTTAAAGATATCGCGTTTCTTACAGGAAATGAACGACCAATGCGGGTATATGAACTCTTGTGAAACGCGAAAAGAAGATCGTTTTATAAAAAGAAACGAATTCAAACGTAGGCCGACAAATGCGACCGCAATACGACACGATAGCGATGTCGATAACGACAACGAAAACAGGCATAGGGAACCGCGAGTAGAAACCACCGCGATCATAACCAACGACGAAAGAAGGCGAACCTTCGATAAAAATAGTAAAAAATCATGTCCAATATGCAGAAAGAACATTATTTGAAAGATTGTGCAACTTTCACAGCGTTACCCATAGACGAAAGATGGGAACGCGCGAAGAAAGCGCACGTATGTTTCCGATGTCTTTCTAACACTCACTACCGATCAGAATGCCGGGCGCGACCGTGCGGTAAAGATGGATGTAAAAAGACGCATCACAAGTTACTGCATCAAGATCGCGCATCGACAGACGAGACCAACGGGCAGATCTCGTCGATCAACGTACTCCTAAAAAAAGAAAGAGTGTTCCTTAAGATAATACCGGTCGAAATATCGGGACCGCTCGGTCGACTCGAAACTTATGCGCTCCTCGACGAGGGTTCGACGACGACCCTCATCGAACGAGACGTCGCGTTAAAAATAGCGCCACCGGGAAAACACGAAACATTGCGAATCGAAGGGGTAGGGGGCAAACGGTTAGATTATGACGAATCGTTTCGCCTCAAAGTAAAGATTAAGGGAAAGTTTGAACGTAATATTGAATCAATGAACGCGCTAGTGATAGACAAACTGCAATTGGCTCCGCAAACGATCGATCTTGACACCGTGCGTCAATACTCTCACTTACACGAACTCGAGGACGAATTGTCTTACGAAAAGGCACGTCCTACTATATTGATAGGCCAAGATAATTGGCATTTGATAGTTTCACGCGAAGTCGTCCAAAGAACCGAGATCAACCGGCCGCTTCGTACACTAAATTGGGATGGGTATTGCACGGCCGGAGAACGGCATCGCCCGCCCGGTACACGTGATCAATTATATCGCGCGCGAACCGTCGGCGGAAGATGAAATAGGTAAATTAATCAAGGAGAACTTTAGCATAGAATGTTTAGGAATCGAGGCAAAGAAACCATCGAACGATCTAGAGCAAAGGGCGTTAAAAGTATTGGACGATACTAGCCGAAGGCTACCGGACGGTCGTTTCGAAATCGGTCTGATATGGAAAACAGACAACGAAATAATGCCCGACAACAAACGATATGCCGAAAACGATTATGTAATTTAGAAAAGAAATTTAAGAAAAATAAAATATTCTACAATGAATACAAATTACAGATAGCCAACTTACTCGAAAACGATACGCCGAACCCGCCCGGAAGCGCCCGCGTCACCTCGAACATGGTATTTACCACACTTCGCCGTAGTTCACCCCAGAAGGGTAAAATACGTTTGGTTTTGACGCGGCGGCGAGAACCGCCGGTCGTAGTTTGAACGACGCGTTATTACCGGGCCGGATTTACTGCAATCGTTATTCGGTGTACTCCTACGATTCCGCGAAGGCCGCGTAGCGGTGGCCGACATTAGGGAAATGTTTTTACAGGTGAAAATTCGCGAGGAAGACAGAGATAGTTTGCGCTTCCTATGGAGGAAAATGAGAACGAAGAGCCCAGGAGTTCAGAATGAACTCGCTCATCTTTGGCGCTTCGTCCTCACCATGCTCCGCGATATACGTAAAAATAAAACGCACAGGAGTTCGCCGATAAGTATCCCGACGCCGCGCTAGCTATCGAAAGCATTTTTACATGGACGATTATTTACAAGCCTTTCCAGACATCGAAACGGCGACGCGAACGATATTCGAAATTAATGAAATACACAAAGCTGCAGCGTTTCAGTTAAGGGTTGGGCCAGCAACGACCCGACGCACTCGTCGCGACCGAGAGCCTGAGGCGAGAGCAGAAAGCGCTCTCTATAGGCGATCATACAGAACGTACGCTCGGTCTCATTTGGAGACGAAAAACGACACGTTGAGTTTTCGTTAAATTTACGAAACTGTCCCCGCGAAGTAATTCAAGGATATCGTCCGCCAACTAAACGCGAAGTCACTAGCGCCGTAATGTCCGTATTCGATCCTATAGGTTTCGCGGCACCTATCACGGTGTTAGGAAAATGTTAATACAAAACATATGGCGAGATAGGAACGACTGGGATCACGAATTGAACGCGGAACGTAATAAAGAATGGCGCAAATGGTTATTTCATTTGAAAAGATTAGACAAACTCGAGATTCCGAGATGTGTAACTCCGTATCACACCGAAGGGGAGCTTCACGTTTTCACTGACGCGAGTGAAAAGCATATTCCGCGGCCGTGTATTGGTTAGAAAAATCAAAACCGCCGCACGTCGCATTAGTGGCGGCGAAAGCCCGGTAGCCCCTCAAACCCGTATCGATACCACGTTTAGAACTACAGGCCGCCGTAATGGGCTGTAGACTCGCTGCTTCGGTCAAGCGCGAAATGAACAGTCGAATCACGAACACGACGTACTGGACCGATTCGAAAACGGTCCTATCTTGGATAAATGCGGATCCTAGGTCATTCAAACCGTTCGTGGCACACCGACTAGCCGAGATCGAGGAGACGAGTAGTGCAAAGAACTGGCGGTGGGTTCCGTCTGGGATAACGTCGCCGACGACGCCACGCGAGACCCGCCTAACGAATTTTCATCGGAACACCGCTGGTTCAAAGGTCCGAAATTTTTGTTGAACGATCCTTCAGATTGGCCCTCGAACCGAATCAACACTATTGACCAATCTGAGGAAATAATCGAAACGAAAGCGGTAAACGTAATACGCGAAAAAACTCCGATCGCACCCGTGCCCGACCCGTATCGATTTTCGAGTTACGATCGCTTATTGCGTGCTGCTGCCCGTTTACTACAGAGCGTGGAAAGATTCAAATCCCATAAGCGCTCGAACACGTTAGATAAAGCCAAGAATAGGCAAATAGTGGAATTGACGTCGAAATATTTGTATGCAGGGGAAAAGTTACTCTTCCAGAAGGCACAAAGAGACAATTTCGGCGACGAACTTCGATGTATCAAAAGGAGAACCGATGCCCAAAAGTCTAAACTGAGAAACATGTGCGTCGAGCTCGACCAAGATGATGTAATGCGCGCTACTGGGCGTTTAGACCGACATCAAAGTCTAGACGCAGAAAGTAAACGGCCTGTGATACTCGACTCGAAAAATCGTATCACCGAGCTATTGATACAAAACGCGCACCAAAAATGTATGCATGGAAATCACGAAACAGTTATTAACGAGCTTCGACAAAAATACGTAATATTCGGCCTCAGAAACGCCGTTAAGGGCATCATATTCAAGTGTCAATGGTGCAGAGTATATAGACGAAAACCGACGACGCCGCAACAGGGAGAACTGCCCGCAGAGCGGTTGAAGGCTCACGAACCTCCTTTCAACTGCTCGGCGATAGATTACTTCGGCCCGATGATCGTCACGGTGGGACGAAGGACGGAGAAACGATGGGGTGTGTTGATCACCTGCCTGACCACGCGTGCCGTTCATCTCGAGATAGCAGCCAGCCTCACGCCGTCGTCCGCCATACTCGCACTCCGTCGCTTCATGGCGCGACGAGGCACGCCGACCGTGATGTACTCCGACAACGCGACCAACTTCACCAAGGCCAACAAGGAATTAAAGGAAGCAGCATTGGAAGTGGAAAAGTATGCAACGGCAAAACGAATAGTATGGAAATTCATTCCACCCGGCGCGCCGCACATGGGCGGAGCATGGGAGCGCATGATCAGAACGATAAAAAGCTCCTTGTATGCCGTCCTGAAAGAGCGCAAGCCAAGAGAAGAGACGCTGCACACCTTATTGTTGGAGGTGGAACACATCGTCAACTCGCGGCCGACACCAGTTGAACCTGATCTAAATCGGGAAGCGTTAACACCGAATCACTTCTTGATCGGAAGATCTTGTGGTATATCGCCGATAGGTATATTTAAAGCAACAGACGCTGACAGTCATACGTGGAAGACGGCACAACGATTAGCCGACGAGTTCTGGCACCGATGGTCCATGGAATACCTGCCAAATTTATTGTTAAGGAAGACATCTACAGCTGGCCACCTAGAACCCAAGGTGGGGGATCCAGTTTTGATCGCAGATAAAACCATGCCACGGGGACTCTGGCCTCGAGGACGAATCGTCAAGACGATACCAGGACGAGACAACAAGGTGCGCATAGTGGAAATTCAAACCAAATTAGGCATACTGAAGCGACCCACGTCCCGCCTGGTAGTATTAACGTGATCACCGAATCGCCGAACCACCAAATGAAGGCGATAACTCGCGAAGGGGAGGATGTCGGCGATCAACATTTATTTTTTATCAATATCAGAAATAATGTCTTAGTTCATAAGTAAATTATAAAATGTAATTGTCAGAAATAATTGTAATGTATAGATTGTATTAATTAAAAGCTGTCGTCCCGCCCCCCCTTTCCTATTGCGCATTAGCCACGCGCTCGTCGCTCGCGGCAAAATGGTGTTAAGAGCGGCCAAGTGGCGCTGATGGCATGCACGCTTCAAATGCATCAAAGAATCACATTAGTCGTGGCTGCGCCTCCATTTCACTCCATATAAGCCAGATCGGCAGCAGAAGTGTAAAACAGTGTTTCATTTTTCACCTTCAAGTCGGCAGAACGGCCGAGTGTCTTCCCGAGGACGTAGCATCCTACCAGTGCATTGTCGGTTGGATAGCCTTTTAGAGTTGCTATCGAAGGTCTGAACGAAAAAGGCGATCTCCAACAGTGTACATGCATAACTACCTTAAAATTAAGTTATGGAGAACCGGTAACAATTAATTGTGCAGAAAGTTTGAAATCTCAGTTTTTTGTTCTCAATGAATTCTATTTCTTTTTTCAGAAATTTCTTATTATTGTTGTCCGGGTCGATTGAAGTTTATACGATACCGATTTGAAAGTACTCTCTGTTGATTAACAAAACTAAATAATATAATCAAATCACTAACAACAAAAAAATATTATCGTAACAGATATAAGAGTATATAAAAGTGTAATACATTAGGAGCCTTTTTTTGGAGTTGGTTTCAAATTATCAACTAGATATTAAAAAACCTGTCTAAAGAGCTTTGAGGCCAATTTAGCGATTAATTCCATTACAAAAAAACATAATTATAAATGCAATTTATATAGCTTGGGACAACAGCCCATACTTTTACTGTGTCGTGACACAAGAGAAGATCGTAACCATTCCTAAAGTTTGTTAAAAAGATGTATAAACATTAAAAAAAACAAACCAGCTAAACTGAAAACGCTTCCCGCTCCTAGTTGCGCCGCGCGCTCCGCTCGCGTCACCTTCGCTCGCTTCCGCTCCGGTTCGCAGGGCAAGGTTCTTCCATATTTACCCGTATGAATATTTGACTTTACACTTTCACGTGTTCGCGGATAATTCGACGCCTCCTTCGATTCGCGACCGACAGACGGAAGGGTTGAGTCAGCCGTTCGCCTCCTGTGGGAGTGCCGTGAGAGTTAACGTGACTGCTTGACATCTGAGTGGTTTTGAAAGATATATTAAATAAAAATACAGTGGCACTGCGGCAGTGCCGACAGAAATGAAAACTTGAACAATTACGTGTGTATTTTTTGAGTCGTCAGGAAATATTTTATTGCGCAGGAAATACTTTTAGATGAAGTGTTTTTTTATTCATTATTATAAACTACTACTACAAAAATTATATTATAATTTTCATTCAATGTTCTATTGAACATGAAAAAAAATGCATATTACTTTACAAACAAAATCTGCAATCTATTTCTTTAAACGCAAATTTACATATAAAATACGAAAAGTCCGGATATGGGTATATATCTATGTTGTACATTATATACACAGTATATGTTTATATTATGTATAGTTATATATCATCAATATATTCCAACGAACTCAACTCTCATGTACCTTGGGGCCCAATGTTTTAGGTGTTTTACAGAGGTGTCAGTTATGGTAACAGTAACAATTAATCATAAGTTCAATGATTTTTCCCCACATCTCAAAAAATGCCATAAGTGCATTTATGTCTATATACATACTTACAATATATATGTACATACTTAACAGAGGGTGTCGGTTGGTAACGTAACAGTGTCATAAGTTCAATGATTTTCCCCATCTCAAAAAATGCCATCGTGCATGTTTATCTATGTACGATACATACACAATATATGCATACCAACAGAGTCAATGTCGGTTGCGGTAACAGCAACAGTGTATGTCGCAAGCTCAATGATTTTTTCCCATCTCAAAATGCCATCGTGCATGTTTATCTATGTACGTACATACACAATATATGTACATACCCAGAGGTGTCGGTTGCGGTAACGGCAACAGTGTCGCAAGTTCAATGATTTTCCCATCTCAAAAATGCCATCGTGCATGTTTATCTCGTACGTACATTACACGAAATATAAACGCATTACTTTACAGAAGTTGTCAGTTGCGGTAACGGCAACAGTGTCGCAAGTTCAATGATTTTCCCCATCTCAAAGTGCCATCGTGCATGTTTATCTATGTACGTACATACAATATATGTACATACCAACAGGGTGTCAGTTGCGGTAACTTGCAGCAACAGTGTCGCAAGTTCAATGATTTTCTCCATCTCAAAATGCCATCGATGTTTATCTATGTACGTACATACACAATATATGTACATACTTAACAGAGGTGTCGGTTGCATTAACGGCAACAGTGTCGCAAGTTCAATGATTTTTCCCCATCTCAAAATGCCATCGTGCATATTTATCTATGTACATTATACACAATATAATATTTTTGCCAACAGAGGTGTCAGTTGCGGTAGCAACAGTGTCGCAAGTTCAATGATTTTCCCCATCTCAAAATGCCATCGTGCTGTTTATCTATGTACGTACACACAATAATAATGCATACTTAACAGAGGTGTCGGTTGCGGTAACGGCAACATTGTAGCAAGTTCAATGATTTTCCCCATCTCAAAATGCCCAATGCGCCTAAAATAATTTTCACTTCAAAAAAAAAGCGTATATTTTAAAAGCGCGCAGCGTATAGCGAAGATTTGACGTGACGAAATCGGCCGTAGAAGATGTTATGGCAGTTGAGTGCTTCGCTGTGTGCCAGAGCAGTGTGAAGGAAGTAACTAAATATTTTTTCACTTAATTTTTGTCACATATTTTGCTATTTTGTGAATCACATAAGAAAAGCCATTCAAGATTTTGCTTTTATAGTTTAAGTCGTGAATTGCGAACGCTTGCTTTAAACTTAAAGCAGTTACTTTTTTTTGAATTCATTAGTTGGTACAAAACCCTGTATTTGAAACCCATCTTATTTATTCTATGATAGAAATGAAAGTTTATGTTTCTATACCTAACGATAAAATTAGTTTTTAACTATATCTGGTATCGAATGCACCATCTATTACCGTCTTCTCCCACCAATGTTGACTTGAAAATAAATAACCCGAAAAAGCACATCGTGATGTTGGTCTATTGATTATTACACGTAATTTTGAGGATATGCTTTTGTTTACGTTATTTCAAATTGTTATCACATGAGTGTGGCGTACCCTTAGAACAAGTGACATCTAATGACTGACGGCGCGGCAGGCGCGAAGTTACGATCACGGTTTGATACACAGACGTCATGTCAGCTCATTCCATTTCGCTGTCAGATGGTCAGAGATGATTACAACGGAATATCTAAATTTGTTTCTTTTTTTTTATTGTGTCTACTAAATCGTTATTATCTTGATTTGTAAGCTACGACTCCATACCTCTACTGATTTGGTTTCTGTGATATCATATTTTCATCTTATTTTTCAACTTTTACCTATAATTTCCATGAAATAGATTACGAAAACCTCACGTGATGGATGAGTCAATGGAATCAACATTGTTTCTATAAATGATTACCGCGAAGCACAGAAAAGTAAAGCAAAAGCAAATTTTTTAAACACAAGTTAAATAAGACATTAAGCAATTTCTGTTGTTTTAATTTCCGACATAGGTGCCTATCATTTTACAAAACAATTGATAAATAATTGAGTTGTACCGTGTCATTTTCCACGCAAACACACCACTGAGTTCTATTATTTAATAAAACCTTGTCGTTAATTACGTTTCAAGACTAGGTATACGATTCTTCATATTTTAATATATTGACGTTTAATATCGTTATTTAATATCATTCCTATTATTTTCTCTTTTTCTTTGTAATTTATTATCAAAGTCATTAACGTAACCGACTGATCAGATTGTCACGGTGTCCTCGATCTTATGCTTGTTCTCATAAAAATGCAATAACAAAAATATGACGATCTGAAACCACACAGATAAGAAATTCGACAGTAATTTATTATATTCACTTAGAGTTGCTAGTTCAATAGAGGTTTACATATAAATCAGTTTAGGCGATGCATCAAGATGAAACATATTGCGATTATTCGAGATGGGCCTTCAGCAACATATGGTGAAAACCGTTCAATTCTATTCAGTACTTTTTGCGTGAAGCGAAACAAATAAACACACAAACAGACATATGAAAATTTTAAATTATTGTTTGTTTCTATTGCACTTATTAAGGTCTCATATTAGTTTTCATAAATAATTTCCCAAGTCAGACATCGGTCAGTTACAGTTTATTAAGTACGTAGATACAGAGTATAAATATATAATGAACAAGGTAATATTTATTGTATCTAAAATGCAGCCAAGGGGCTGCAGGCGATAACAAAACTCATAAACATATTACAGTACGATATTTAATATGGGCTAAACGGAGGTTGGAGGAGCTTAATGTGGAATAAGCTCATTGAGCTCCTATTTTCTTATTGCTAAGGATAATTGCAATAGTTGTAATAAAATATTTGTAGTCCCTTAAGAAGGGCACCTTAAAGCGAGATATTATAATATAAAATCTATTAATACTATAATATCGAGCCTATTAGTAGTATAATATCTTTTTAAATGTATATACGTGATTTTGGTTTAAACTGGATAGTACGCTGAAACATACTATCAATATTATAAAATTTCGTTGAATTGAAAAAAAATGTCTTCATCTAAAATACACCTCAAACTCGACTCCTCACGCTAAGGATATCTAAATATTTGGTGGATTCGATAAAACGACTTTGTAAAACTGTACAACTGTTTTAGGTATCGACACTCAAATCAATTTATCGATATTATATGGATTATTTTCCATTTTTAGAACAAGAACATCTTTATTACACAAAGCAAAATCTCTAAAAATAAGTCAATATTCGAACAGCAAGTAACTAATGACACTTAATGTAAAAGTATGTTGTTTATAAACAAAAATTGCGTTCCAAAGTTAAATGCATCCAAAGTACCAATCGAATTGCTAAATATAGTTTACTTTTCTAAATTTATTTTTAAATGTGCATACATCTCAAACTCTGATGTGTTATTTGTGACGGTCTAATAAATGTTCATACACGCCCTTGATAAATTCATGGTAAATTTGTTGTAACACTCGACGAGGATATACAAACGGTGGCATTCGGTCGGCGTAACCGCTTTGCTTTGAATCAGAAAGTATTGGGCTCCAAACTCAACCTTTGAATAAGGAGTTTTTAATTTAACCCACATCTCTCTATACGGCAGACCCGTTAAACCGTCGGCTCATGGTCACCACACTCGAATGATGGTGCTACAAAATACCTCGATCCGTATTTAATGTAGCTAGCAACTCTCTATTCGTATTTAAGGTAGCTAGCAGCCCTCGATACACGTTTAAGGTGTGCGCAACCCAATCGTATTTAAAGGTAGCTAGCGGCCCTCGATCCGTACTTCGCCACTTTAGGGCTTATGGGAATATTTATTTGGCGTGGACGCGGCAGTCGCAGCTTGGGCTGTGTCGTTTCTATTTCACGTGATTACAAACCGCTCTCAAAATGTGTGCTTCTGCATCGCTAATGTTTTATCAGATAAATCCTTTATGACTTGCCGAGCCGTATCTGCATTAACCCTTGTGTTGAATGCAAAATTTGCTTTATATTTATATCTCAAATATACGTATAGGGTCTCCTTCTAATAAAATATTTAATTTATTGTCTGTTAAGCACGACATTGCGCTAAATTCTAAACCAATTTCTTAATAATTAAATCTTTCCCTTAAATTTATTGAACTAAAAAATGAATTAATCATGTCTATAAAATGATTAATTATGGAAATAATTGTGCCGTTCATTATTTTTGAAGTTAATTATTTATATGAAAAACGATTTTATAAAATTTTCGCTCAAACAATAAAAGACTATTCGAAAAGCAACTCAGGACCCAAATGTTACGAATCTCCTAATTTATATAAAATTTATGACCAAAGTTGACTAAATGTAGCGAGAAAGGAAATGTAGATACGGACCTGTCTTTTTCATATGCAGACGCTACATATAAGTAATTGTAGAAATGTATTTTCTGTTTGTCTGTTTTCGAGTGAAAAGAATCTGACGCAACGAAATTCTCCATAGACGTCATACTAAATCGTTTATTTATATAACAATTATAGCCCTTCGTAATCCATTATTAAAGATACTGTAAAATTTTAGAAAATACTTCGAAATGCAATTTCAATGTTTTTTTTTTAATTATATACAAAAAATGGCCATTATGAAGTTTGACACGTTTCAGTTTTCAGGAGGGTATGTATCTACTAAAAACAATTTGCTTCTATCGCTCCGAAAAATTTATAATACCAATGTAAAACGCAAACAAGGCTTGCTATTTACATTGGCGATTTAGACAATTGAAAATATAACAATTACGTGTTCGATATCTGTCGATCTTCTCAAATTGATATTCAATTTGTTTAATGAATTTATGTAGTGGAAAAGCAAATTCAATTTTCGGCCATTGGGTTTCATTCTACACGTTACTACACGTTACGGAAAACGTATATTTAAATTTAACATTGTACTAGGTAGTCAGCGTGGAATAAAATGTAGACATCGATTAAAATGGTATGATTCACCTACACTGTAAGATAATGTTATTAGCAAGGCGCGATATCAAAGTTCTTCTACAGAAATATTGCCAATGTCCGCTCTATAACTATATAAACTAAATCTATTTATTTCTACAGAACCATCAATTTGAATAAACAACAAATAAATGACTTAGTATTATTATAAAATCTCATAACATATTTTATTTATTACTGTGACGTTGTGAAACATTACTATGTTTACCGAAAATTTCTGCACAATAGCAACATTACTCGGCAATATTTTGATTTATTTCATTACCGCTTCATTCTACTTCACAAATTCATACAAATTGAATTTGGTAAATAAACAACTTTGATAAAAGATAATAGGTTTGTATTTAGGAACCTCTCAATTCACAAAATCACCGGATCTATATATATCCATGCCATGACAGTCTTAATCGCGCGGCGTATGAAAACCCCCAATATCGTTTAGGCTCACGAGGAAATATAGCCTTTACCTTTAGTACCACCCATAAAAGGAAGACTGACCGGAAACAGACTTATCGCTTTTTGGTTTACGACCCGATTTCATATTATTATCCCGTATCGTTTCGGGCGTCTGTCTGTCTATCGTACATAATGCATGATAAAAACAAAGCATTCACCCGCATCGATACGATCGATCCTACCGACAGCGGTAGTAGACAAGGAGTCAAGAGTCAAAAGCGTTGTCCTTGAACCGGAACACTCAAAGGTACCAACCCCGTCAACGGAAGAAACGACTAGTGAATTCCTAAGTTTAGTAAAAGAACTCGCTCCGACTTACCTCGGCTAGTAAGAGTACGTTAGGCCGTTGAACCTGGGTTTCGTTACCTTAAATCTTTACCGAGAACATGGAACATTCGTATCATTACTATCTATGAATATATCAATCTTTGAGGATATTTAATTTATTTCGTCGTTTAGTGTCTTAAATCAGTTTTAGTATCGATATCTCTGTGTCGTATGATAGTGCTGTGCTCGCTACTTTCTGTTGTTAATCGTTAATGGAATAACATAAAAGATTTTTTTTATTGAACTAGAACTGACGCTAATTAATTATATCAATTAATTACTTTAAAACAAATCCAAAGGTGACCAATACTATTTTAATACACAATAAATATAGCACATCACTAGTTATTTACACTATATAGAAGAAATAGAAGTTTTAGAGTTACAAACATATAGACAAATATTGATGGAACCATGATTAATATTAAATTAAGATATATGCATATATAATATGTATACTAGCTTTTACCCGTGGCTCCGTCCACGTGAATACATTAGACACACAGACACACGACATTCCTCACTTTCTATATCAAGTGATCCGATCCCGTTTCCGATTAAAGTTTCGATTTCATAGTTAGTTTCGATTCGGTTGCATTTTCTACTCCAAACCTGCGCCCCTCTTTTTTTTTAATCGCTCTATATTACGATATGATTCCAATTTCGATATCGATTCCGGTTTTTATTAATTATTGCACAGAATCTAATTAGTGGGAGGTATAAAATATTGTATTTGTGTGCTAACTTTCATCTAAACCTGTTCAACCATTTATGTGTAATTGAGTTACAAATTACCGAACATCGACATAAAGTATCACATTTTTAATGTTTTTATAGTAGGACATAATAGTGAAAAAGACGCAATGTAAATCCTATAGGTCATTTTAATTTTTTATGACTTGCTTATTATTAAACCATTATTATCAATCGTATAATGACAATTGGATTGTTGACACCCTCTTATTTTCGTTTTCGCTCTACTTCACCCTCTCACACCATATCTGACTCTTCCGTCTCCCTCTCAATCCTTATCACCTTTTCTAACACCATTCCTTTTCTAAACGAAGCAAACAATAAGCATGACGACAAAATAAAATTAAATTGATAACTTTAAAATTTTCTAGTTGTAAGAAGTCAAACAGATAAACATACAATGAAAAAATTATGTGCTCTACCAATACACTAAAATTCATTGAAATCGGTTTAACTATTGTTCAGCTATGAAAAAACATATAAATGAACAGACAGTCACAAATAAAAAGTAGCTTATGCCCGTTCCCCGGTTTCAAACTATCTGTATGCCAAACATCCAAATCAATATAGCGGCTTAGGGGTGACAACATAGCAGACAGACACACAGAAACACTTTTGCACGTAGTTTATACATTATAAAATGGTATACTCTATTGGTATATTTAAGTACATTAAATTTAGTTTAACTATTGTTGAGCTATGACAAAAAATACAAACGAACAAACAGACATACACACAAAAAGTGGGCTATGTCCTTTCCCGGGGCTTAAATTATTTCCATATCGAATTTCATCTAAATCGGTTCAGCGGTTTAAGCGTGAAGAGGTAACAAACAGACAGGCAGACAAACACATTTGCGTTTATATTAGTATGGGTATATACTTTTTTCACTGATGTGTTAAACAGTCATAAACCATAAAATCAAAAACGATCAGGTCAGGTAATAATAACTTTACATTGTCTATGTTATTAAAGATAAATTTACATTATTTACCTCGTTTCTTTGACCTCTTGTCTATCTGAACTCATGCATGGAATTTAATAATTAAACATTAAAAACATTTTATTATTTTCATTCTAAATACTCTTAATAATATCTGTATCTAAATATCTTAATAATGTCTATGATGTATGGTACCTAGGCACTCTTAGAAATATACCAGAATTTGCACTATCGTGAGAGCTACAACTATTATGTTTCTAGTATCGTGTTATATGTTTTTTAAGTGACATGTTTTAGTATTAAAAAAAACACCTATATTAATTTCTGACTATACTCGATCAAACGGCTGTTTGAAATTTATTTTTCGTCGCGGGCAAGGCGATAGCCGACACGCGATGCTACAGAGTGCCAGCAGAATTTTTCATATGTATCGCCGCTTAACGTATCCGACTGAAGCTACTGAAAAAAGTTTACGAGAAACGATAGGAGATGCGCAGATGACCGGAATACAAATGAAGCGAACATTTTATTACATAGGCTTTTGGGAATGATAGTCTCCTCAAATGTGAAAACGCGCTTGCATATTGCTTGACATGTGTGTTTCGTATTGTATCTGACCTACAAATCTATATCTGCATGGGAAATTTTAAAGGAAAAGTTAAAGTTTCCCGAGAAAATGTGTAACCATCTAATGTGTGTGTATAATGATGTTTAACACTACAAACTACTATCAGTATTTCAGTAAGCCTAGAGTCGTTTGCTACCCCTTCCACAATCGTTTTGTTTCTTATCTAAGGGCTTAGATATTAAATCCTCCATGATGACCAGCGCAGGATGAGGTCTGCTAACCACTGTTATCACTATTGTGATGACAATATCCAGGACCGATGGTTATACGCTCCTAGAGTTGATTTCACTGGACTTAACTTAAAAATCTAACGGCCGATTTGGATGTAGTCATAACTCGAATCGGTACCTTCCGATTTGCAACGAACATTGATTTTATTAATGCATCCAAAAATAAGCAATATGTTTTATTACTATTTCTTTATAAAAGCAATTGTCAAAATTTATATGGAAAAGCAGAGCTCAAATTTTAGTTTTAGAAATTACTGAATTATTTTTGTTTAATGGAATTGGTTTTCGGGCATTGCTAGTGCGGTGACCAGTAGGCTCGCCTGAGACGTATAAATACATAAGTACGAACCCATAAACCTGGACATCTGACTATTTTTTTACATCATATGGAAATAGAAATCATTAATTGTCACTTAGTTTAAAGGGAAACAAAACGTCACCATGAAATCTACACCTTAAAATGAATTTACCTGTTCTTACAGGTTTCTAAACGTATCAGGCATCGAAATGGAAAAGCATAGAATTATAACGTTGAAGAAATTTACGTTCATTCATCGCACACAACTCACACAAAAATGAATGAGGATATACAACATATTTTTAAACCACACAAATCTCTTACGAAGGCCTCATTATTATCTTTTTTTGATGTAATTTCGAATGACACTGTTATTTCTTAACCGAAGAGAAAGAATGACGACACTCGTTGACGAGAGAAAGAGAAAGAATAAGGACACATGGCGAACATCTGTACGGCGGCGAAGCCAATAACGTATACCACGCCTACTATGAAGTCAATTTTGTCTCGTCATTTTGTTTACGTAGGAATACTTCTATGTTTTCCTAATTCGATGGTATTAGATCAACATGGAGATTAATGACCTTATTATACTTCGTCCTTAGAGGGATGTATGAGATGAGTACACAAACAGTACAAGTCTTCAGCCGAGCACCAAAGACGGGAGATTACCGTTTGCCTAGGAATTTACATATGCGACATGGCGTCGTCTATTTTTAAATTAAAATGTCTATGAAGATGTATCACCTGTTTTTATGTGAAATAAAACTGTCTGATTGAACACAATTACTTAGGTAACCTAGCTTTACCCGGCATTTTTCGAGTTTCCTACAGAAATTTGATAACTTGCCATTGGATAAATACTTACATTCATTTCTAATAATAAATATTATACATAATAGGTATGCACTACACAATATGCACAATTTACCTGCTACTAGCTCTCACGTTAATAATGCCACTTGGTAACGTCTGTTGTTGAGAACGTTGGATTAAGCCTACCGGTACTTCGATATTACATTCAATAGCGCAACAACAATGTAATTATCTCAAAGTTTAGAAGTAAATATTTTTATAGCTTTTTTCCAAGGAAGACCCTAGACTAGGTAAACTCGGAAAAAACTTTATCAATATATATATATATATACAATAATTTCTCGCATTAAATTAACAAAATAAAACCCTTTATTATTAATAAGATGAAACAATATGACATCCATAGATACAGTCATAGCGCTGTTTCTGTTCTGATTTCTCGCGAATCGCTCTCCACAACACTTTTCCTAGTTCCTTACAGACGTTCATCCGCCGTAAAACTATCTTCAGTGCTCGGCACCGGGCGCGGGGGCGCGCGCGTCGGCGCCGCTGTTTTGAAATCAACGGCCACCGGAAATGAAGATGCATCCGTTAGCGCGATACGCATCTAGTAGCACTCGTCCACTCGCGCCTTAAGGATCTACCGTCTACCGTCACACACCAGCTGCCGGCAGTCGCTGTTTCACCGTCGGGAGTTAAAATGGAATTTTTGACGTGACAACGTCTTAAATTAGGTTGCGGCTGGGAGTCACTTATGAAAAAGTGTAACGCTCGGTAACGTTACGATGAGTCACCGAACGAGAGAGAGGCCCGCCGAATGCCTTGCGTCTCTCTCCCACTCAACTATGATCGGTCTGCCGCGCGCTATGCCTAGAGAATTAGTGCATAGCTTGCAAATGTATTGCAAGTTATTGTATGTATATTTGTATATAAATACGTATGTATGTGTAAGGTAAAAATAAAATTTTGTTATAGAATTCGTAAATTCTTTGTATATAATTAATGTTAAATATAATTCTTTGCTTGTATAAATAAATGTTTTATTAGTTATATTACATCCCTTCTTCTACTATGAATGAATATTCACATTAAAATGATTTTACCATTCAAGTCGTTGTCACGTAAAACTTTCGCCCGTATACCGACTTTACAGGCAACCAATTTTTTTGCCTTTATTTTTCTACTTAATTCGATAACAATACTCGATGTTTGACCATCGACCACATTCATAATGGCGATATGTAAAACAGAGAAATAACTGACTAAATAAAATTAAAACCTTCAAAAGGCTTCGAAGACAAAAACTTTAGACATATAGTCTTGGCAATAGATGTGCTGGAGATGAAATGTTCTTTATTCTCTTAACAATACAAATTGTGTATCTATTTTATCGCTGTTTATGAAGCTTCTTTGTGTGTAACTATCTTGATAAATATATAAAATATAGTATGTAATAAATATTACTTGCGCGCACGTAGATATGTTTGAGCGCATTGCATATTGCGTGTGTTTGAGCACCTGGATTTACTATTTACGCCTTAACTTTTACATTATGATATATTACATTGGATTCTTTTATGAGACTTTAAAGGCATATGTTAGTAACGATTAAAATAAATTGCGTTGTTCAAGAGAGAGTTTATAATTAGGAAAAATTCCAATTTTCGTAAGGTTGAACTGTTAAAATTTGAAAAAGTATACGCTTAGGCAAATCGCCATTTTAAAATTTTTATTATTAGTACCTTGTATATCATTTTTTTATCTTTTTAGTTTTCTTTTTTCACAAATTTACATACTTCTGTCTCAAAGTAAAAGAATTTAAAATAACTCGCAATTATTTAACGATCAACTTTGTTTCTGGAATTCGAGTTGAGTGAAGAAAAAAAAAAACATATCACGACAAATTCAATTTCTGGAGACCCTCCTATTTCTTATCCGCCCAAAGTTATTCCATGCATTCGTTTGGCATTTTGTAAATTCTTTTTTATACATATATTATAAAACTTCTAGCCTGGCTTTTAATTTGCAGCGATCACTTGAGCCAGGCCACCCAGCCCCTTGGAAAAGGAAGAGTGGACGGGGACGCAGGTAATTAATCTCTTATTTAACACACTACGGACCTTTTGTCGTCGGGCGTTCCGGTTTAATTTTGCGAAGTTAATTATTTATTCCGTGAATAATAATGACGGTGTGACGACGGAGTTTGAACCACCAGTTTAAACCGGGTACGATATCGTGATGATTAGCGAGGTTCCAGTTTGTTATAAGCTCTCTCGCAGACGTTACCATCGGCCTGACCTGCCAGACTGTACAAACCACACGTCAACATACAATCTCACAGGTCAGGCATACGCGTGTATATATATATATATATATACGCGCGTCTGATGCGTGCGATGCGTGCGTGCGTGCGTGCGTGCGTGCATGCGATACGCCATGCGTCCGTGTGTGAGTGAAAAGTAGATATAGTTTTCATTAGTAGGTTGCAGATGAAACACACAAAAACGGTTATAAGAGTGGATGTTCGTTGTATTTTTATTTAACAGGACGTTATGTTTATTTTTTTGAGTATGTTGAAACAATTATTTCTTTTAAACGATTACTGTTTGCTTTAGTGTATTTTTTGAAATCTGTTTAAACAATTGTTTAAATACTTTTTACAAAGAAATACTACACTAGAAATGCCGTTACTACAAAGAATCACACTGTAGATAAACTACATTTTTAACCTTTTTTCATGTATCCTGCACAGGGCAGGTATAACCACTTTAATCGCACCTCAAAATGTAAAATACAATGTGAATAATTGCATCAGCAAAGAGCACATCTTCATGGCATTTGTGTCCTTTGGTTGAGAATGCAGTTTTCGATAATAACTCAAAAACCATATATCTGAGCGTGCTCAAAATAATTTTCATTGATTGTATTCATTATGCGTTAAACTTTGTAATTTTTTCATATTTTGGACATACAATTTGAAGTATAAGGGGTGGACAAATTTATGTTATTTTAGGAACGATTATTTCCAAAAATATTCACTTAATCAAAACGATTGCTTAGAAACCTTAAGGTGTTTTACAAAGGACTGTCGAAATACGTGCCACACATTTATGTTTGTTGGAAAAGTTTTTTTGTAGCTTCTGTTACATGTATGGAGTGCCCCCCCTTAAAATAGATACTTTTATTATTTAACTAACACACTAAGTAGCGGTTCATACAAGATACCTATACCCCATATTTCACCGACACACGTATTGTAGATTTTGAGTAAAATGCCTGTGACATACGGACGGACACGACGAAAATATAAGGTTTCTTTTTGCCATTTTGACTCGGGACCGTAAAGAGCTCAAACACTCTGTAGGTGCCTATCATTTTTCAAAGTATCCTTCAATTTTTATGGTATCTCATCATTAGATCCTGACAAGGTGACTATGGAACTAATTCAGGAAACCACTAATTCGTACATAAAAAAATTTTTGACATCTGTCCACAATTGACGAAATTATTACTGAAAATTCATAAAAAAAATGCATACAGACGAACATACAACTTCCTATTTTTTAAATTTTTTAAATTAAATTAAAAAATACACAATATTCCAATATTTATCCCTCACGACATATTTTGCTTAAAATTTAATAGTTTCGTAAAAATTTCGAAAAACCTCATTCATTTTTTAAATTCTATTATATAAATATTATAATAT
Source organism: Eumeta japonica (assembly GCA_005406025.1). Classification (NCBI taxonomy): domain Eukaryota; kingdom Metazoa; phylum Arthropoda; class Insecta; order Lepidoptera; family Psychidae; genus Eumeta; species Eumeta japonica. The sequence goes on from BGZK01001450.1 coordinate 50,973, forward strand.
ATATATATATTGTTTATGTAATATTGTATATGAATATGATGGTTGTCGATTCATCAACTAACAAGTAATGAAAACAGAAATTAATTTTTCCTTTTATTTTATATCTTCAGCTACATTGTGTGAGCGATCACACACACGATATAAGTAAATAACAAAACGGCGTAGTGTGTAGTGCATCTAACTCTATAAGAATTAGATTAGCCCAGAACGTCTGGTAGGCTTTCACGCGACTCGCTGCAGGAAAAGTTAAGGCTTGATACAGGTCGGCGTTCTAGGTTCCACGATCAAGCTTCAACATTAAATTAATCATGTTTAAAATGATAATAATTCAAATTCACTAATCACTAATAAAATTACGTCATTGTAAAATTCATTATCATTTATAATAATTAAAAATCTTACATTTCCATGTAAAAAGACGTGAATATGAATTTTGATTGCATTATACTGAACAAGCAATACGTATGGTATGAATATATCTATTAATGCGAAAATATGTGTTTAATTAAAAGCTTTCATATTTAATATATTATATTTATTATTCCGTTTATAAATCGCTAACGTTTTAGTACAAAATGCAATTCTAAGAAGTCATTCTGTAAAATAGAATGAAATGTCGGCCCAGCCATAAGCCGGAGGGGATGCGAACGCCCGGTCACTGTGACTTCCGGGAAAGAAATTTAATACAACGTCCGTCTGTCCTTCCATCTTCGAGAGCACTCCAACTGAGGCGGGCTATTGGAAAATGATAATTGAATTCGCTAAGGCGTCTCCATTGACTTATTGTCGAACGCCATCTAAGTCCATTGTGCTGGGCGCGATTGGACTCTGATTGCTGTGACAGAGATTTTTCAATTGAAAAATTTCGGACCTTTGTCCGGAAAAATTAGTCGTCACGATTTCCCTAACACATTCATGTACTTTATTGTGTATTTTATATGCTTACATATACGGTTATCTAGTAACTTTGAATTTAATGATGGAACGTAATCAGTCTGAAAGATTTTATGAAGTTTATTTGGAATTTGTATTTTTATAAAGTTTTTCTTTTTAAATTATTTCAATCTTCTGCGAAAAACTATAAACTTGAATTACTTTTTTTTACCGAACGTCGTTTTATAGCGCCATTTTATAGAATTTCGAAGTTACCGCATTATTGCTATGCTATTGGACTACATCAATCCTGAGGTACTACAATATATAACTTCTCAACAACAAATGACAATGAATGACATAAGATAAGCAGATGACACTATAACATTATTAACGTGAAATCATCAGGTAGCTGATAAAATCTAAATTATATTGTAGTATACGCATATTATATTTTAAGGGTTTATTATTGAAATTGACTTTCGTTAGAAGTCGTCATATTCCCACGGTAAGCAGAAAAACTATTGCCCATCTAAATGCGTTTTAACAGGGAGACCTAATACAATCATCGTAACAACACTAATCATGTTATTACGAAATTATTTATTAGAAATCAGCTGTCACCCGCAGTTCCGCCCGCGTGGACTTAGAATTAACTCCTTCATTATATAAATATATCTACCGATCACGTTCTCCCGTTTCCTGTTTCCCATGCCTTCTATTATTTATTTGTTTATCCTTTTATTATTTATTTATTTTATTTACTTATTATACCATTCTCCATTCTGATCCCAGTTTTGCTTTTTAATTCGTCTCACTCTCGAGTCGATTGCTGTCTCGCTTTTGATTTCAAACCCGTTATCTATCAAGTGGATTACGATTGAGAACCTGCTCTCATTTCCAGTCCATTCTTAATTCTTATTTTAATCCTCAATCGATTTTAACTTGATCCGTCCTCGAATTTTGATCTCTCCTGCTCTCGCCTTGCTCGTTCGTTTGTGATTTTTTTTCCACTACCAGTCAGAGTCTCCGATTTGGACGAAACCAAAGCTCTAATGTCAAAACAAAATTTAAAACTATATTACTAGGGAATAGTGTAGCCTTTTACGACTTACAAGAGTTTTAGTATTGCTTCAATACAACAAATACACAGACGATGTCGCACAAATGCTATTTTTATGTCTATAACCTTTACGCAAGTGCAAGCAATAAGTTGACAAAGTTTTATGGTAATTGACAACGCTGTAGTTGCATAAAATACTAACAAACTAATGTTGATTTTTGTATATTAGATTCTAAAGTAACTGTCGTTCCTTGTCTGTTTTGTAGCTTTTCATGGCTAAATCAATGATTATACTCTAAAATAAAATTAGTTTTACTAATTGGTCTTTAGGGTCAACCCTTTTGGTTGACCCTAAAGATATCTCTAACTTCCACTAATTTTAAATAAGCCAATTTAAAATTTCAAAGTAAGTAAAAAAACAGTTTTTTCCAAAATTTTTATTTTAAGATTTCTCAAAATCTACCAGTCCAAATCGGTTCAAATTTATATAAAATCTAAGTTTGATGAAAGACTTTAGAAGGCCACTTGTCTGTCTCCAATCGATCAAGCTGTTCAAAAGTTATGAGAGTTTTACATACACACACACACACACACACACACACACACACACACACACACACACACACACACCTGTAGCTGAGGAGAAACTGCTAACAGGCGCGTCTCCACGTGTGGATTGGAGAAGCTCTCATGCCCTTTTCAGGGCATAGGGTTGGGGTGAAATAAAATAGCTCCCGTGTACAAAACTCACCGTAATGCTAAGGTCATGTCTCTGGCACCGGTGGTCTAGGCTTAACTGAACGGACCGCGAGGTAGAAACCCTCTATAAAAAGTTACCCCAAGTCAAGAGCGGAACCGTCTCGAAGACTGAATGGCGCTGGGGAACAGGCGTCCGCTACGGTTCAACCCCAGGGCACCTGGTCCAACCTTGGGTGTATCAAGTGGCCTTACTCCAGTATCACTGTGGGCTCTGCTGGAGTGGACATTTATTTCCCCTGTACTCGTGGGATCAAAGATGAAAAAATATTTGAAAAACACACAAGAAGAAGATGAAAGTGGAACAAGCGGGCAAACTGCCCATCAAACATCGCGCAATCGAAGCGCAGAAACGGAGAAACTGATGAAGGTCTTATCAGTCTCTAAAGAGGAACGGATTTCGGGCAAAGGACGGAACGCTTTAAAGGCAGCACTAGAGTCTGGCCTGGAGTTCACCAAGGAGCAAGCTATGGATATCCTGGGAAAGCTCATCAAAGACTTACGAGGCTTTGCAGACCCAAAAGAACGTCCATAAACCGATCAAAACCAGCTGGCGAGCATCGAAGGTGTCTTCGAGATACTCCAGAAGCTGGAAACTCAGGAGCAGGGTGAACGACAGAAGACCTCCCAGAGGTCTCCAGCGAAGAGAACACCACCTCCTCGGACGAACGATGTGACTACCGACACCAACACGGAGATGGAACTAGAGACAGATGCAGACACTGAGTCTACTGCCCAAGACAACCGAGAGGTAAGGAAGGCGAAAAGGAAAATTCGCTCTCCTGAGGATGGAACAGTGCGCACTACTAAGAAGCTGAGAGACTTTGGACCTAGCCCACAGCCGAAAACGACAGTACAGAAGACCGAGAGAAAACGTGAAAACGTTTGGCAAGAAGTCTTGTCTAAAAAGAGAAAAGAAGCAAGCCAAAGAGCGGTTACCGAAACAACCGGCAAACAAATCTCGGCCGGAGCCTAAGCGGAAACAACCGCGAAAATTCACCAGACCGGACGCCTTAATCATTCGACCTGCTGAGAAGGCTAAATATGCCGAAATACTGCGTCGAATTAAAAAAGATGTCCCACAAGATCAGACCCGTGACGTGGTTGACAAGGTCCAGAAGACAAGTAACGGGAATATGCTTATAACGCTTTCCCGAAAGAGCGCAGACAAGGGACAGGCTCTGCTGAAGACTATCCAGAGCATCCTTAAAGAAGAAGCCCAAGTCATCTGTAAAGGCCCAGAAGAACAGCTTGAGATCCGGGACATTGACGAGGAAACAACTAAGAACGATGTCCGGGAGGCCTTACAAGAGGCAGCTGGGGATGACTATAAGATACCTGAAGAGGTCATTAAAATTCGTCCAGCCTACAGAGGCACCCAGACCGCCTCTGTACGCTTACCAGCAGCAACAGCGCAGAAGATACTCGGAGAGAAAGGCAAGATACGAATCGGCTGGGTGAATTGCCGTATCAGAGCAGTGAAGACTCCACTACGATGCTACAAGTGTTGGCACTTTGGACACACTACTGTTCAATGTAAAAGTGAGGTCAACCGATCTGGGCTTTGCATCAAATGTGGGCAAACAGGTCATCAGGCTGCTCAATGCCCAAATAAGTCGAAATGTGTTTTATGTGCAGAAAAATCCGGCTCCCAGGATACCGCTCATCAGTCTGGTTCTGGTCGATGCCCGGTCTTCCAAGAAGCACTACAGAAGCTGACGAACAAACGAACATGAAGATACTGCAGCTTAACATCAATCACTGCGAAGCTGCGCATGACTTGCTTATGCAAACAGTACGAGAGCTGCAAGTTGATCTTGTGATCTTGTCGGAGCCATATAAACATCTAGCTGGACAACCTTGGGAGACGGATGTCACCACCAAAGCAGTGATCTGGGCCTGTGGTAATCTTCCTTTCCAGAGTGCAGTTAACAATGGCAGCGCTGGCTTTGTAGCAGCATCAGTAGATGGCATCCGTTACTACAGCTGCTACGCACCACCTAGCCTCTCTATTGCTGAATTTACTGACTTTTTGGATCGACTGACCGAGGATGCGAAGCAACATCATCCAGTGGCGATAGCCGGGGACTTCAACGCCTGGGCAGTGGACTGGGGCAGTAAGCAGACTAATGCACGAGGAAGAGAACTACTTGAAGCATTTTCTACACTAGATATTGTCTTGCTCAACAGTGGTGACAGGCCGACCTACACCAAAGGTGACGCAAGCTCGATTGTAGACCTGACTTTTGTCAGTACCAGCCTTGCTAAAGGTAGCATCAGCTGGGTAGTACTAGACATCTACACTGCAAGCGACCATCATGCGATACTCTGGGAAACATCTAAAGACCGGAACCTCAGGGGACCTATCAAGCAAACCAACACCATTGGTTGGAAGGTGAAATCTTTTGACCCAGAAGTATTACTAACAGCTCTCGATAGTGATCCGATCGAGACTAAATGTGCAGAAGACCATACTAAGGCCTTGATGATGCGAGTAACGCAAGCTTGTGATGCCAGTATGCCTCGCAAACGTGTTATGAATTCAAGACCTGCGGTACATTGGTGGAACGACCACATCAGCAACCTCCGTAAAGAGTGTCATAGAAAGAGAAGAATATCTCAGCGTAGCTATAAACGACCTAACTCTGCAGTGCTGATTGCAGAGTACAAAAAAGCTCGTCATGAACTAAATAAGGCCATAAAAGAGAGCAAAAGTAGATGCTGGAAAGAGCTTATACACGAGGTGGACAAAGACGTCTGGGTCGGCCTTACAAGGTGGTCATGACCCACCTGAAGAAACAACAAATGCCGTCACCTACGTGCCCTCAACTTCTTCAGAAAATCGTCACTGCACTGTTTCCACAACAACGCAGCTTTGATTATCAGTTAGAGCCAGGCGAACTGGACGACATTCCACCTGTCACTGAAGAAGAATTGCTGGAGGCCTGTAATCGCGTAGGGAATAATAAAGCGCCGGGATTGGACGGAATTCGAATATAGCCTTGAAGACCATCATAAAGGCAGCACCATCATTATTCCTAGAAGCTTACAACTCATGCCTCAAGGAGGGGACTTTTCCTCGTAAGTGGAAACAGCAACGATTGGTACTGCTACCGAAAGGTAAGAAACCACCAGAAGAACCGTCATCTTACCGTCCACTCTGCATGTTAGACACGGCGGGCAAGATATTCGAGCGTATAATTCACCAGCGAATAGATGCAGTAGTCGACCCACTCCTCGCAGACAATCAGTATGGATTTCGGAAAGGACGATCGACCCTGGACGCAATCAGTCTGGTTGTTAATACAGCGAAGGAGGCCATCGCAGGAACAAGATGGAAGGGTGGAGCGAAGAAGTATTGCCTGGTAGCTGCGTTGGACATCAGAAATGCTTTCAACTCCGCCAATTGGGACTGCATCATGCAAGCTCTCGACGAGAAGAACGTGCCAGCATATCTGCGCAGACTAGTGGTTAGTTACTTCACAGATAGAGTGCTGAAATACGACACGAAGAATGGCCCAAAAGAATATGATGTAACCGGTGGTGTTCCGCAGGGCTCTGTTCTCGGTCCACTCCTGTGGAATATCATGTACGATGGTCTTCTGAGATTGAATCTTCCAAGATGTGTCAAACTTGTAGCGTATGCAGATGATGTTGCCGCAGTGATCGTCGCCAAACATCTCGACGAGATTCAACATCTGTTTGACATCACTTTTAAACAGATCAACCAGTGGATGGATTCAGTGAACTTACAACTGGCCAAGCAGAAGACCGAAGCAGTGCTTATTACCAGCCGGAAAAAAATTGAAACAATTACGCTAAAAGTCGGAGACCAAGAAATCACATCACAACCTCATATACGATATCTGGGGGTGAAGCTTGATGCCCGACTCAACTTTAAGCAGCAAGTGGAACACGTCTGTACTAAAGCATCAGCAGTAAGAGCTAGTCTCGCACGACTGATGCCGAACGTCGGAGGTCCAAAGCAGAGTAGACGGCTATTATTGTCATCTGTAGTCACGTCGGTGCTCACCTACGGAATATCCATTTGGGCTGACGCACTAGAAACGCAAGATTCGTGGAGAAAGGCTGGACCAATATATCGGATGAGTGCACTACGAGTCGCAAGCGCTTTCCGCACCGTATCTGAGGAAGCTGTGTGCGTCATTTCCGGACTCTACCTCTACGAGTCCTAGCTAAGGAAAGACGGAACCTTTACCATCGAAAGACGACAACCACATTGAGCGCTGAAGAACTCAGGATAGAAGAACGACAGAAGAGCATCGCACGTTGGCAGCGTCAATGGGATGCCGCAGAGAAAGGCAGGTGGACGCACTACCTCATACCGCGGATTGATGTTTGGCTGAACCGGAGTCACGGTGAGGTCAACTTCTATCTCACACAGATGCTATCAGGACATGGCTGCTTTCGAGAGTATTTACACCGCTTCAAGCACGACAATTCTCCGGAATGCCCGTCCTGCCCAGGAGTAATCGAAAATGCGAAGCATGTTTTCTTCGAGTGTCCACGATTTTATCCACAGCGTGATCAACTAGAAAATGTCTTGCAGCAGAGTATTCAACCAGAGACGATAGTAGAAGCAATGTTGTCATCAAAAGCCTCTTGGAACGCCATCAACACATTTGCAACAGAAGTCCTCATAGACTTGCGTTCCATCGAAAGGAAAAGGGCAAGTGACAACAACTAGAAGAAAGAAGTTATAACATCTTAGCTAGCAGAAGAAAAAGCAGTAGCTAAATCCTCCCCCCACGAAGTAATGCCTAGCGGCGGATACCGTGGGGGATCAGAGTTCAGAGGATAGCGGAGGTTTTAGTCGGTATTAGCATTAACACGTCACCTTAAGTTAATGTTCGAGTCCGACATACCAGGCAAAACATCTAAGCCCGAGATTCGTAAAGGAATTTCCTTCGCTATATAAAAAAAAAAAAAAAAAAAAACACACACACACACACACCTACATACAGACACCATCGAAAAATTGTCAAGATAGCTCTTCCTATGACCTTAAAACGTCGAGATCTGAGGAAACTTCGATTTTAGAAAAACGGGGTAAAACCAGCAGTAAGTTAAACTGTTTTATGTTAATTCTGATATTTTGCAATGGTGCACTTTTCATTATTTAAAAACATTTGAAAGGGTATCTAGTTATTGAAAATGTAATATTTCATGGATAAGCGGCGTTTATAACGCATATTACTAAATAAAACATTTTACTTATATCTAACTGATGGTGTATAAGCATAATGGATATATTGTAGATAGCAAAGCTAAACCGGGGTCTGATCCGAGAGCAGATGAAGAACTTCCCCTATACGTTCACGAGGCGGCAGCCTCAAGTATAGTTCTAAATCTACATATAGACATAATTAAGGAGCTTAATTTAATATAGCCTTAATCACATTTAATTAACTGTGGAAAGTACATAAGCGCCGCGGCTGTGAAGAGCGGCGCCTTGCAATATTGACTCTCTAGAGAAGACGATCGCTTAGACTTAATAAAAGTTAGACCCGGCGGCGAGAGATCGTTCGCGACAACTGTAAGAGCGTGTCTATAATGAGTCGGTGTTCACTTAGGGGACGAAATTCTGAATTAACTAATTGTTTTGAGAAAATTACAGACCGATTTATTACGTTGGAAAATAATACAAAACAGCGAGTATTGAAGAAATAGTCAAGCTCTATGTTTATTTTCGGACATACTCATATGTATATAGATAAGTCGGAATAGTACACAAGAGAGTGCCTTAAATGAGTACACATCGCTCTTTTTAAGGTTCCGTCTTCCTAAGAGGAAAAGGAACCCTTATAAGATCACTTCGTTGTCAGTCTATCCGTTGCCTGTATGATAAGACCCTTTTTCTCATGGATGTGTGAAGGTATCGAAACAAAATTAATCACTACTTAGGTTTACGATTCTTAAAAATTGTAAAAAAAATTAAAGTTCTAAGTTAACGAAGTTAAAAAAGACGATCAAAATACGGTAACTATTGTCTTATATTTTGAAATTTGCAAATGAATCGAAACCTATAGGGTAATTTCCATTAACTTATAATTATAAAGTTTGTCAAGAAAAAAGGTTTTACAGCATAAATAAAGGAAAACATCTTAAAATCATTAATTTATATGTAAATCACATTAAAAAATATTTTTTTCATTGTTATAAATTTATAATTTCAGTTGGAGTATAGATCGTGATTTAGACCAATAAATGAGACAATTTTTTTTAATTTTCCAAATGACAAATTAAGATTTTAAAATTTTTTCAAAATCAGAAATGAAAAAAATAGCAAAATCTTCAGATTCTGAATCTTATCAGTATCGGTGTTGAAACAGACAAAAGTCATGGAGACTCTTGATAGATCACATGTCTACAAACGTAGCCGATTTATACGAAATTTTAAGTGTAAGAATCCTATCGCACTTGTCTGGTTTTTTTTTTGTGTCATAGAGCCAAAACATTGACGTACGATAATAAACTGTCAAATGATATATATGTCCTTAAAAAATGGTATATTTTTAGGTTAACCAAATCCATGCGCGCGAGTTCGAGGAGTTTAAATGTGATAGAAACGGAAAGTAAGAGATAGGTGTATGTGATTACTGTAACGTAACGTGATATCTGACGCAGGCTGTCGAGGCGGCGGCGATAACCGCTCCCAACTTATGACTTACAACTTTTTGTCACTAAGCCATAGAAAAACTTCTATGGAAAATTGGACAATTTTTTTCCTTTTCGGGACATCCAACTCAAATGTCAGTCTCATTATAAACAGAGTTTGATAGTATGCGCGTGGTTTATAAGCGGACCGCTATAATTTACCTTTGCACAAAAAGAACTTACGCTGGTAAGTAAATTATATCCGTGTAAAAATGGTAGTAAATTTTACGAAAACAAATGTGACGAAATTTCCATTTATGATTAACAACGAGTAGGTTAAATGAGTATTATTTAACAAAATGGTTATATTTTATTATTTATCAAAGTAACGTTCAGGTGACTGAACGAAATACGCAAAACGTATGATTTCATGCAATCCCCAAAGAATAAAATTTAAACAAACAGCAATACGTGGATGAACAAACGGATACGAAGTTTAAAGCGCAACACGGTAAACTGAATTTTCGCCTGTAAATAACTGAAAATACACACTCTCTCGGCTGAAAAATGAGCGCGATTTCACAAAAAAAGAACTTTGTTCCGTGTGGAAATGGTAACAAATATTAATTTTCCAGTTACCGGAACACGGGCCTGAGTTTTTCATTAATCAAATCATAGTGCGGACTGTACACTGGCGGATAAAACATTGACTTAATAAACGAACATAACGACAGGCCGATTTCCAGCGGTTTTTGGTAAAAGATCTCAATTGGTAGATTTTTGGGGATAAAAACCAAAGTGGATGGATACAATACTTGTTTATTAGTATTATAATTTTTATTTTTATTATTACAGAAATAGATTTGATATGGTTTCGCGGACTACTACTAAATTATAATCGTATAGATCATAAATAAAAGTTAAGAGCTGTTGTTAGCGGTAAGCGCTTCACTTGAGAACGGGTGGACCGATTTAGTCAATTTATTTTTACATATGCCCATAATAGTGTGAATAAGGTTATTAAGGAAAGAAAAAATGGGAAAATTACCAGAAAAATTTAAATAATTTAGTAAAAATTCAATGTTTCTTTGGCTTAAGGATTTTTATATGAAGTCACCCACGATTCATACTACGGATATAGGTTTAATATAATATGTGAACTAAAAGTTACTTGGACTAAATATTTGAATTTTCATTGTTATTGGACTATTATTGAGGTGCGGTTAGTGAGTCATTTGAATCCGAACGGTGTAGTGGTGCGAATGCAATTTCTTAATCGCATATAAGGAGTGTAAATAGACTATATTGTTGATAAGACAGTAAAATCGTTTGGTAAAGGACGCTCCAGGTAGCAAGCGTAGTTATCGACTTAAGCACGAACTCGGTGCCTACGAGGACAAGGTACGTAATATCTAATTAAGTTAATGGCGTCAAATAAACAATTCCAGGTCTATATTTTGTACCACGAAACTTTTTTTGTTCGCAGTAGAAAGCAAGATCGGGTTTGAAATTGAAATTGATTGATATAAAATAAGAAGGAATTTATTACGTTTATTAGGTTTTTTGTTATAAAAATCGGTTCCGTATCGTTTTAGTTATATAATAATTAAGCTAACATTATTGTTCACTAATCACGTTTTAGCACTAGCGTTGTGGCGCTGTCAGCGCTTGGGGAGCACGCAGGAGACGCTGTTTTGAGATGGGCAAAACCCGAAACTGCAAGGTCTCGAAAACTGACCCCCTTAATGGATGCGGCGAGTCCAAAAGTTGTAACACCTTAACTAAATACTATATGTAGAGACTCTGTAGTGATTGTAATCGTCACCGAAAGATTAGACATTGAAACTAGTTTTCCAGCGGCCTTGCTGACATATATTTTGCAATTGTATTGAGCATATATTTGCAATCGTTCTAAGCTGCGAGCAAAAATAGGGTAAACTGTTTAATCACTAAGAAAAATTTAAGTAAATAAGTTTGGCAAGGAAAACAGTTTTGAAAAAATCTACCTAGTAAGTACATATTAGATTTGAAAATGCTATTCGCTTACTTGCTGCAAAAAATATTTTCACGTTGTAAACAAAATTAATTATAAAATTTACAAAATAATATACGGTATTATTGAGTTTTAATTCCCTTTTGACTCAAAACAATAACTTCACGTTTCGTATTCATAAATTTAGGAATTGAGTTCAGTTATCTAATCTACTATATGAATCTATAGCGTCTGTCTGTATATTCAATAATTTTATTTAATATGTTTTATGACTTATTGAGTCCAATTCTATAGTTTAAAATTTTATGTCTGTTTGTCAGTTTGTATGTATTCCCTTTGACACTTAAGAACAGTTTGACCGATCGTAATACAAATTGGTGTACAGTAAGAACAAGTGATTGCGCAAACGATAGGCTATTGCTCGTCTGTCTGTGGATCTGTCTATATATTCGTTTATACTTTAGAACAATTTGACCGATCGTGATTAAAAATGGTGTACAGTCAGAACATGTGAATGTAGTCGTACAAATAATAGGCTACCATATGTCTGTTTGTCTGTATGTATGTTTTATAACTAAATAATGATTTGACCAATTTCGATGGATAGTGTTGCTGAGTCAAAACATGTTATTATGCGAATGATAGATAGGCTACTTACTACCCATCTGTATGTATACGCTTTTACAACATCAGGACGATTTGATTAATCTTGGTGAAAGTGGGTACATAGAAAAAAAATATTTCGCATATTTTAAGCTGCAGTTTATATGTCTATCTGTCTGTCTGCCTTATGCTTTTTTAAACTTAAGAACAATGTGACCGATTGTAATGAAAATTGGTGCACAATCAGAACATATGGTTGTGAAAATCATAGGTTACTGTCTGTCTATTTGTCTGTAATACATATATCATTCTATTTTTTTATAATTTAAGGAAAGTTTGGGAGATGAATATTAATACAGAGTTAAAATATGTTATTGCACAAATCGTAGCTAATGTCTGTATATATGTACGTATTTTGACTTGATAATGGTATGCTCGATTGTTATGAAAATTAGTCTATTGTTAGAACATATAGTTGCGCGAATAATAGGCTATATCTAATTTCTATACACAGTATGGTAGGGATAAAAAAAATACTATTGTTTTTTTTCCTCTATTATAAACAAATGAATATGACTACCCATATTCAGTTTTTTTTATATATTTACATGTATGTTTACATGTACGTATAGGTGTGTGTAAGTGTGAACGTGTGAACATGTGGAGGATAATTTTGTTGTGGTTTTCCATGATTAATAAGTTATGGAAGTCTTTCATTTGATCTATAGGCATTCATTTTAAAGCAAAAGAAGTATCTAATTGTTATTGTCTATAGTAATATTATAAGGAGATAAAATTTGTGTATTTCTAAATTTAGACGTGGGGAATATTCTCTGGAACCACCTTCATCATTTAGAAAATTCTGTCATAAATAAGAAGCTACAGTATTCCTCTATGGTTGATGTTTACGCCATTTTACCTGCTTATAATTATAGTTTGTCCCCCTTGACTTGACATAAACAACTGACAGATGGGAGCTGGCCGGAACAAACCCAGAAAAGCTGTGCTTGACGGCGACAAAAGCGGGTTCACGACAGCGATATAAAATAATATTTTTTTTTAATATAATAACTTGCAGCAATGCAAAACAAACAAATAAATACGGTTCCAGAATATCCGTATAATGATATGCCAATCTCTCGGTTGTCGCAGTTTCAACAATTGCAGCAGATCATGCAAAATATTTGGAAGCGGTTCCAGTCCTAATATTTGTATACGCTACAACAACGATACAAGTGGACGGACTTAGCGGAATCTCCTCAAATTGGTGACTTAGTTTTAATTAAGCAGGACAATGTTCCCCCCTCCAGTGGCGACGCGGGCGGATTTTAAAATTGTCCCCTGGACAGGATGATATTGTGCAGGTGGTAGATGTGCGGACATCTGCCAGTATTTTACGTCGAGCAATTACCAGCCTTTTACGTCTATAAGTTTAGTAAGCAGTAACTTGCTTAGGGTAGGGGGATGTCTACGCCATTTTTGTACCTTAAAATTACAGTTTATTCCCGTTGACCATAAATAACGGACGAATGAAGGCGGGCCTAAACAAACGTCGGAAAGCGGCTGTCACTTGCCGTTTGTCATTGAACGCGGGTGCTCGACAGAAACAAAAGCGGGTCATCAGGCAGGTGATACAAAATAATAAAAGTTTTTGTGTGATAACTTACGGGAGTGCAAAACAAACAAAAAAAACAGTGCCACTAAATAATCGTGCGCCGAGGTTCTGGATTTTTGGGACGACGCTTCAACGAAACAGATGAGTGCCAAACTGACATATCTCAAGCTGTCCGGGCGCGTACAGTTATTTATATTTCTAAGAAAGACATGTTTCAGTGAGAAATCGTAATGATAATGACTTGAGTCGGAATAAACTAGAGGTCCGGTTAATTTATCAGGGTGTATTGCCTAAACACTTTGAAATAAAATATACACCAATAGTACTAACTGTGAATAACTTTTGAATAACTTAAGAAAAAATATGCAAAACCATATATCTAAGTTTAATATTTCAGCCACGGAGACGGTTTTATGTCAAAATTGAAAGACAGTTTATAGTCGTTAACACTCGAATAATTAAGACTTAAGGTTCAAACCTCTCTCTCTAGAATAAAATAATTTTGGGAGTTACGACTGATTGGAAGGGTAAGTAAAGCCTGACACGAGAATCAATATGACAACTTTATGGATAATAAATTTACCTTTTATAGCATTTTAAGAGTACTAGATTAAATAGTATACAATAAAGACAGTTAGTTAATAAAATAATCAGAGAAAAACTAAATATCGTTTCATTAACCACGGACCTTTGAAACTATAAGCCCCATCAATATGAGATTTGATTAAGTAATATTTAATATACATGTGTAATGCAAGGAACGACCAAGAAAGAATTTTTGAAATTCGCTATTTGTTGAAGTAAAAGGGGATTGAATTTTGTATGAAAGTTTTTATGAAGCTAGGTACGACTATGAAATTTTGTATAAATATTGTTCATTAAAAATGGTGATATGCATTTTCCCAAGAAGTTTAGGGAAATGGGGTGGCTTATTGTATAAAAATGATTATGCAAATGCGTTATGTTCGTTTTGTCGCGTGTTTAAATCATTTATCCCATTACTATGAAACTGGTGATATGTTGCACTCACGAATCGGAAGACTTCTGAAAAAGAAAATCTAGCGTTCGCGTCTGACGTTGTCTGTGTATCTGTACCGTTGAACCGAACTACTAAACCGATTTCAAGTATTACTTTGTAAGTAGCTGAGTAAAATAGAGTATTACCATTGCGCTTTGACTTTATTTTCATATTTATATTGCTACAATTTCTAAAAATTCCGTCGCTTATAAAATCTGCACTATCCCCGATTAATATAATATAATTTTTTTTTTAGTGCTAGTATTTGCCTCGACTTAGTTCGAATCGGATCTGTGACTAGTAACGGAATCAAAATTACAAATGGGACAAGAAATAGAATCGAGAGCCGTGACTGGAAGCGTTAGGGATCGAGAATGAGACCAAAATCGAAATCGACTGTGAGACCATAATTAGAATGGAGATTGAGAGCGGAATCGGAATAAAAGCGGTAATGAAATTCATCTCATTGCCGCTTCTATTTCCGATTCCGGTTGAGGATCGAGAACGAGACCGGGATCGAAAGCGGGATCAGAATCTGAATCTAAATAAATCAAGACCGGATTTCAAATTAAAAGCGGGACCGTAATTAGAAATCAAGAGTGAGACAAATTTGCATCAAGAACAAAAATGGGTTCGCATTTCGGTTCAATACGATTCGACAATATTTGTTTCCATTCACTGTATGTCCACGAGAGCAGAAACTATTCTCTTATTAATTTTTATATCCATTACTTTATTATAATCAGCAATAAGAACATATTTCGTTCTGGAAAACAACAGCATCTTAACTGAACCTTGAACCTTCGATCTGTAACAAAAATATTTCGGGCGGGTATACTGTTCCAAGGGACCGATATGAACTGACCAAGACTTCGATAAGTTTAATAAGAAAGCTTCGCTTAGGAACACTTTCGGATCGCAACTTCGGGGCCATGAAGCGTTATCGTTGACACATTCGTGTCAGGCATTGATCGTCCACAGCTGGACATGGGCCACCCCTTTGCAATTCCAGTACGTACGGCCCTGGACTACCTGTAACCACCAGTGGCATTGTGATTTATAAAATAAAAGGAATTATAATTTATCGAGCGTATAAAGTAAGCAGAAGCATTATGAATCTCAATTTACATCGAAATTTCATCTGTGAACAGAATTTCAGAGAAATCTATCAATCTATAATAAAATACGACTCACAAGACAACGAAAAAATTAATCTCATCAATAACGTAAGATGAATACGTAGATAAAAGAAATCGATTATTTATATTTAAAATGTATTCATCGATGTTTATAATTACCATTGACAAAAAGGGAGGTATTCTCGTATTATTAAAATTGAATATTCCACAGGCGTGGCGGTGCGCAAACACGGCCGCGGTCCACGTCGGGGAATAAACAAAATGGCGCGTCGCGTGATTTACGCGACGCTCGGATATTGTTGAAATTCCCGTCGATAACCGCTTTTGTTTCACCGTCTGCCCCGCATCGATGGATAGGGACGTCTAAAATCAAAATGTTTCATCGATATCGATAGATATATTCTGTTGTTTAATATTTGAACTTAAGAAATTACACAAATATGTATAGTTACTTCCTCATAATTATTATTACATTAAATTAAATTTAATAAGATATAGAGCACTTCCTTAGCTAATATGAATAACAATAATAGTCACCCTTATTTATTTAGCAGTAATAATCTGAATATTCACTAATTATATTTATAAAATTAGTTTAAAAGAATGATAACTTATCAAAGAATAAACTAGTAAAACTAAAAGGCGATATTAATACGGAAAGAGACATAATATTTCATAATCAATATTTAATTGAGAATATTACAGTCATACAGTTTTTATTAAAAAATTAATATCATCTATTTATCTTAAGCTTTTCACAATTTATTAAGCAATATTATTGTTTTGCTTAATATGTATTTCTGAGTAAAATCTATATGCTGAACAATGAAAACATAAGTAACATTCAAGCATACCTTAGAAATCATTTATATTGCGCAAAAGACTTAGTAGGACTTGCCGATAACCTATAATGAATGGAAATAAAACGAAAACCCAGGAAAAAGTCTAAAAGAAACATTAGATTGTCTTTAAAAAGTTTTAACAACTTTCTGCAATCGCTAACTATGAGAAACCTACATCATGGATAGTGCTTCAGTACAGCCTTTACTATATCCGCATCTGCTACCTATACCACGTTATAATTATGAAGCTTACGTGAATTCGGTATAAAGATCAAAAAATCCCTGACAAAGATCTAAAGGATTCTCAATTTTAATGGATACAGCGAGACTGAATATCGAAAATCAAAGTAGAAGAAACAACCTCTCTTAAAGCGAACTCTATATTAACCAACTATTATGAAATCATTAATTATTGCTTTCAACAAACGAATCTATTTCTTAGCGAATATAAAAGTGTTTAGGAATGTAAAATGAAAAATGTTGCGTAGTCCAAATGAGTTACGATGAACGTTTCGGTTTAAAAAAAATATTTCGTATTCTTGGTGTATTCGATTCTTTGAGTTATTGCGAAAGAAAATTACTTTGAATATTTCATCATCTATGTAATTGTTAGTGCAGTGGTCTTCATAGTATCCAATTTAGTTATTAACATACGAGCTCTTAGAGCAAAGTACCATGAACTAGCAGTTTCTTTACTAGAGGCAAGGTATTCTTTCGGCTTTACATTCCAATGATAACCTTACTATATTACTTATTTAAATCGATATCGATTTCATAAAAAAACTCATCCCTTCACATAGAAAAAAGCGTAGGTCCATGCAGAATTACGATATACGAGACTTAAATATTTGTAGCCTTACGATGGTTTTTTGTGGATTTTTTTACAAATACTCTGTCCTTATCATCAATAAATTAATATTATGATATAAAGTGATGTACGCAGCTCTCGTTGTATGTCCTTTAGTCTGCGTGACTATGCTAGTATCGTGAGCAAGTGAACAGGTTTGGATGAAGTTTTCTTTGTTTTAAAATGTTCATTGCCGAATAGCTTTTCGTTATTATTTTGTGCTGCTCGCCAACTTTCATAAAAGACGGCGTAATATGAAACAAAATAACATAAGAAACAATTATTAACAAATAAGTGCGTTTGTGAATAATAGACAGTTTTATCTACATAAAATTGTGTTAATATATTCTTCTTCTATACCGCTATATAAATCTATTGGCTCTGTCTGCACATTTATTTTTTTCACCTAATTTTGTGTTAGATAATCATTTTATGATGCAGTGATTCGCATTATACTATTTTTTTCATTTTTGTCTGTCTGTCTGTATGTCTTTTGTAACTCAAGAACGTTTCGGACGATCGAAATGAAAATTTGCATACGATAATAAAGTGTAGTTGCGCACATGATAGGCCACTGTTGTTTTACTGTGTGTCTGTCTGTGTGTGTTTTTATAACGTAAGAACGGTTTTACCGATTATGATTGAAATTGGCATTCAGTAAGAACATTTGATTTCGTAAATGGTAGGCTATTATTTTCCAGTTTATCTGTTTGTCTGTTTATACGTTTTTCTTTGACTAAAAAAAGGCTTCACTGATCTTGATGAAAATTTGTGTACAGACAGTAAGAACATGTGATTGCGTAAATAATAAGCTACTGTCTGTCTATCTGTTTTTTGGCACGTGTGTATGTGTTTTTTACAACTTATTTATAGCCGTATTTTTTAAGGGTGTTTGTTAATATAAGTAAATAAAAGCATAAAGATACAATACAGAATATTTAATTTATGTTCAATGAGACATGAGGTTCAGGGCGTATGGTTGTTTTTTAAGTGACCTCTGACATATAATAGGGTTCAACCTAGATCTAAATTACATAACTATTTTATCAATTGAGATAAACATTGTACATGATTACAGTGTAATAAATGGGCGCCACCCGACAGCAAGTGCCGAAAAACGATATATAATCAAACTTAATGATGTTTACAATCAGATGGTGTACAAAGAGATTAAGGTAGGTACCTGATTTCGAATATTGAACTGGGATCAGTTCCCACCTATATTTGTTCTTCGTCTCTCATCTGATGAAACCTCGGCAGTAGGCAGTGCAGGTAAATATGTTAGAACAAGTGTTACGGGCTGAGGCTGTCTTAGCAATGGAACACTGTGCACTTCCAAGCCGCCGTCTGCGCATCCAGATATCAAACATCCACTTTTGCGGCGGGGGTGAAAAAAAAAGGATCCTAGAACCACCATAGACACGTGCTACCGATTATAACCGGTATACCAGATTTCACAAATCACTTCTCTAAACAAAACATCGCGTCTTACCTGTTACTTAGGAGGATCCCACAATGAATATTTATATTAGACAGGAGAACATTGACTGGTTATAATATTTCCTTGAAAGAAATTCGCCTTTCGCAACGTCTGCTTCGTGGGTATTCTTTTTAAACTAGAAAAGAATACCCACGAACTTTTTTATTTGAAAATGTGATATTCGATATGATACAAATGATATGGCAGATCAATCTAATGAAGGATTGAATGGCACTAACAATTAGATATTCAAAACAGATGCTTTTAATTTTCTTCTTTTTTATGATCTATCGACTGAATCGAATTATAGATGTAAAAAAAGTTCCTTTATTGCAAACAAGACGAAGAGCAGAATCAAAAGTAGAGACCGGATAAGGTCGGAATCGAGAACGGAACCATGGTTGGAATCGAGTGTGAAATTAAAATTAGAACCAAGAGCGTGTTCGGAATCGGAATAAGGAAAGGTGCCGTTAAGAAACCTCAAGAGTCCGAGACCAGGTTCTGAATTAAAAGCGAGACTGCGATCAAAGTCAAAAGTGAGACGAATCGGTATCAAAACCAGGATCCGGATTGAGATCGTAAACGGTCGATACATAAGATAAAGGGATGTGTTTCAAGTCCACGCGGGCGAAGCCGCGGGCAGAAGCTAGTATATTATAAATGTCTTCAAGCAGTAACTAATAAAAGTGAAGTAAGGAATGTAACGAAGCAACCAAAACGCGACATATTTATCTATAGCCTTTTATATAAAATCAGTTTTGCTTCGTATTACAGAATTTATTCGTATTGGCATATATCCCATATTGAAGTAAATCAACATAAATATATCTACAAATATTTCGTAATTTGTTTATCGTGCGTTCAAAACATAAAATTCTCATGCCTATGATACATAAAATAAGCTTAGTTTTTTTTTTGTTTCTAAATCAATTAGGTATATAGCAACAACCTTTTTTCTTAAGCTCTCCAAGTTTTATTTTATACTACATATATATTTCGTTAAAAATTTACTGATCTAACTATCAATCTATTTACGGAAAATGTTTTTTTATTTAATTTTCCAAACATAGTGTTAGAAAAATTTATGTTTCTAAGTCGACGCCTTTGTAATGGTTTCATTAAAATAGGCAAAGAACAGTACGACGAAGTATAGTTGTTATATATATAAATATATTTATATCTCCTGCGCTAACCAAAATGGCATAACAAGCTTTAAGACAAGACATTAGCCGAGTTGGACTCGCCTGTTAATATAACCTTAAGAGGCAACAGCATTCTTTCACCACAATCGACTGATATTCAACGACAATAACAATTCTCTAGAGTAGATTGTATCGTAAAGACACCTTAATAACAATGCCTTTCATTCCGTTAGCGTAATGAATACGACCCTTATTTACGAAAAAAAAAAGAGATTTTGCAAAAAAAAAAACATACCCTCGCTCACCGTTCCGGTAATAATAGAATTAGGTACGTCGGTGAATAACCGTGAATTATATTAAAAAAAAAATTAAACCACTCGGACATTCTCGTTTATAATTAAAAATCCGTATTCGTAAAACAAGGCCGGTTTTGCTCCCGGCTCTCGGGCTATTACGCGGCTTAGGGCGGCTTTATGACGTCATTGTTGGGCCCGTAAACGTCATTACTGAGGCTCTCGGCTTAAGGAGCCGGAAAATTTAAAAAAAGAATCATTTATTTCAATGTGCCCGTAATACGGCTTTCGCGCTCTTTTGAATTATGAGTTTAAGTAAGAATGAAACTTTTCGTTCGTCCTTCATTTCCTTTTTTTTTTTTCTTCTTCTTCTTCTTCCTCTCTTAATCGACGATCCGGAATCGGATTCGTATGATATCGAGCGTCAGAGGTGATCCGAGTAACGGTTCATTTAAGAATTATTCAGTCAGACATTCAAGGGGATTTATGAGATTTCTTTTTATGGTCGTAATTAACGCTTAACCGTAGCTTGCTCTGCGTAATTTGTCCATTACGCATCTCACGTTTTGTTATTGCACACTCGTTATCGATTGCTTACATGGTGAGTAAATCATTGTGATCAGACATATCCTTTGGATGGGGTTATGAGTTAACTCGAGTTACATAACAAGAATAGGATTTCCCAAACTAATTTACTTTTTATTTTACTAATCAGTTCTACATTTTTTTTTTGATATTGCCGTGATCGCACAAAACCTCTCACGTATGCATAAAGTCAATTTTGGGCAGAACTCCATATTGGAAGCTTAAAATATTTCTTATAAATCCACAATTAAAAAGGTAATAATTGTAATAAATAAACACGACCCGGGCTACTATTTCATTTATCATATGCTTCGATGCAGCTCGTATAACGCTTTAAAGTTAATTTATCGAATATACAAAATAAATTATATAATATCATTAGTAGGATTCTCACAGTACAGGTTGGCACTACCTGTTGGTAGGTCCTATACTAAATTTTGTGAATAATTATTATTATTTTCTCGCTTATATTTTGATTTCTATTATTGCTGCTTAACACCACTTTATTATAAACAAACATAATGTCATATATATTTTCTTATATTTATAAGTTTATATAAACGTTTCCTGTAAAATTAAATGTATATTTTTTAATTATTTATTGTAGTAAATTATATAGCATGAATATCAAATAATTGTGCTTTAAATTACTTTAAATCTTTAAAAATTACTTTTGAAAAGATAGAAAATATAAATCAGGGTCAATAATGAATATTCATCCAGCGATCCTTAAATGCCCGTTTCTGGTGTGTGTAAATTATATGCTGTAATTTCTCTAACTCTGTAAAAGTTATTTTTGGACATTTTACCCTAATTAAATGAAAACGTTATTACAGCAGACCCGTGAGTAGATATTAAATACTAGGTATTAATTTTTTTACATTAATAACTAAATATTTTCACAATAGTATTTAATTATTTCCGTAATTGATATTCATAAAATATATACACTTGATTTCGTAACTCGTTTTGAGGGCTCCGTACCTAAAAAAATCTCAACGGAACCCTATCACTAAGCCTTTATTGTCCATCCGTTTGTCTGTCTGTCTGTCTATTAGCGGGCTATATCTCATGAACCATACAACTATTCTCATGAATAGATAGACAGTTGGAATTTGATAAAGTGTATTTATTTCAATAACCGCTATAACAATAAATAATAAAATTTAATTAAAAATTAAAGGAGGCCCCTAAACAAAAAACGTATTTTTTGACTTTTTTGCTCAATTTTAAGAATAGCAACAGAAAGACACTTAATTTTTTATAAAATGTGTATTACTATAGTCACTACAAACGCAAATAATAAAAAGAAAATGAAATTAAAAATTAAATGTGCCCCAAAGAAACTATTTTTTTGCGTTACTGCTCGATTTTAATAATGGCAATAAGTAAATGCTTGGATTGTTCGCACAGAGTGTATCACTTCGGTTGTTATAAAAACATATAATAAAAATAATATTAAATTAAAAATTTAAAGGGATCCGCGGGCTTTATCTCATGAACCATATAACTATTCTCATGAATAGATCGACAGTTTGAATTTGATAAAGTGTATTTCTATAGCCCCTATAACAATAAATAATAAAATTTAATTAAAAATTAAAGGAGGCCCTCAAACAAAAAACGTATTTTTTTGACTTTTTTGCTCGATTTTAAGAATAGCAACAGAAAGACACTTAATTTTTTATGAAATGTGTATTACAATAGTTACTACAAAAGCAAATAATAAAAAGAAAATGAAATTAAAAATTAGATGTGGCCCCCACAAAAGAAACTATTTTTTGCGTTACTGCTCGATTTTAATAATGGCAATAAGTAAACACTTGGATAGTTCGCTTAGTGTATTACTTCGGTCGTTATAAAAACATGTAATGCAAATAATATTAAATTAAAAATTTAAAGGGATTCTCATATAAGAGACGTATTTTGTTTTGGTATTTTCTGTTCAATTTTAAAATTTGATTTTATTTTTCATTAACTACTTTTAAAAAGTATAAATGTAGTTTTCAATATTGCGTACTGTAGTTATAAAATCCTTCGTGTGCTAGGCCGAAACGCACTTGACCGCTTTTTAAATTATTATTATTTTATTTTGGAAAACAAAGAAAACAAATTGGCGCTAAAAAAAAAATTACGTTTGGCACACCATTCGAATAAAGAGAATGTTTTCAATACATCGTAATATTTATCACATGGGCTCCCTTTCGTTATTTACAATTAAATTAAAATTTCCATTGGATTTAATGATTTTCAATGTTTAATAGTGAATACTGTAGAGAACGTTCCAATTTCTGTATCGTCCAATTTCGTCAATTTTCATTGATAAAGAGCTATTTTCACCCAACGGTCAGGTATAAGTTATATTCGATAACTGATAACGTCCCATGACCGCCGACGGACTTCATAAGCGACGCGGGATACGATAACGCTTAAGCGTTAACGAACATCAGATCTCGATAAATATTCGCTCGACACCGTGATTTTTTTATATGAAACTAGCTATCGCCCGCGACTCCGTTCACGTGGACGTAGAATGGATTCTTTCACTTTTTTTTAATCGATCGAGAACGCTGTCATCTATGATCGAATTCAGATTCAATCTTCAATTTTGATCTTAAATCCGCTCTGAATTTCGATTCCGGTCTCGATATTGATACCGGTTCTGCTTTTGCTACGTTCATGCTGCCGAAGCCACGAGCAAAAAATGTATTTTTTTTTTTTATAAATTAGAACTTATGTCTTATTTTAATGCATAAATTATAATAATGTGAAGTTCCTTCAAAATCTGTTCCGTAATTTTCGCGTGAAAACACGACATATATTTTCAAACATCCTCACAAACTTTCGTGGTTATAATATTTGTAGATGAGAACCGCACGAAATTCTCATATTTATAATAAATCATAAAAAGGTTCGTTTTTTATTTTGTTACAAAAGTAAAAAAAAAAACTAATATAATAATTAGCTTCTGTGGAAACTCACATGTCAACGTTCCTCAAAATGAATTCAAAATAGTAATTAAATTTTTATTTAATATGAAAGAAGGAAATCCGCAGAAGAACCAGAGCGACGGGCAAAGCTTAGATATTTCGTAAGTTAAATAAACAATTCGATGAGCACGTGATAACACTCGTGGTGCCCGTAAACATTGAGGAATAAAAGTCCACGAACCGGACGTAGCAGCGTCGGACAACCGGCACCAGGTGGACTGATGACTTTGTTAGGGTCAAGAGCCATCGTTGGTTACAGATGACCTAGGAACGTAACTCGCCTTATGTTCATTAAGCAACGTTCAGGGGCTGCAACACGACGACGTATCTCATAAAATCTTAATCGGTATTAATAATAAGCAACAGCGTAATTGTACGTTATTTGCAAGTATTAATTGTTGTTTGCAGACAAACTACTGAGTATATGAACCAATACATCCGTATAATAAAACGACAAAGACTACGCATATTTTTTTTCCTCAAAACGATTCTCCATATTTTTGTCACCCACAAAACAGAATATTGTTTGCCGATACCAGAAAACCTGTACGAATAGTGCAGTGTAAGTACATGGAATACACCTCGTAGGCTTATTCTGTGTATTTGTGTCGAGTGGTGGGGCGTCCGATCGCGATACCGCGGACAATGGCGCTCACGGCGGTATCAAAGAGCCGACCTGATTAAACGGTTCGCTTGACGCCGTAAATTATCTGGTACGGCACTACGGAACGGGTATTGTTTAGTATTTCCATTAATTACAAAATTCGATATTTAAGAAGAATAAAAATATGTTAATGTATTTTGCTAAATACTTAAAAAAAAATTGACGCATCGAAAGGAACGAAGTTTTATCTGACATGTGACAGTGAATGTTCTGGAATTCTAATTAGAGGCGGTAGATTATAAACGTCAATATAGAGAAGGCGGTATAGTTTTAAGGAATCTGCGAGAAATTTGGGAAAAAAACATAGCATTACTGATGTGATCACCAAGACAGTAGTGCTTGTGTTTCAGTATTGAAGCGAGCAGTCACAACTCGCGCATTTACTGTTTTTACTATTATAAGCAAAGTTATAAGCAAAATTTTTGTTTTTGGCCTTTTAATATACTATCTATCATATGTAATTTCATCTCCTACGATCATTACGAAAATTAACTTTTATCATTTACAAATATCATTTTATCAAATCCAGTTCTCTAGACTAAATAATTGAAAATAGAGATGTGATCTCCCAGAAATTCTATAATTTTCGCGGAAATACTAATAGTCATCGACATTAAGGATGTTTCACTTTAAAATACTATAGAACAATAACATTTTAAACTCTCGAATTTATTTTACAACTAATTTTAACCAACAGCTGCAAACGTGCAGTAATAACCAAGACGTAGTGAACAAGAAGCCTTCCCTTGTAGAATTCTGAGTTCGATCGTCAGCCTCCGCGGCCTCTAGTGGTCCAGAGAAATTATCACATACACTAGAAATAGTTCAGTACTGTTGAATTCAGCACGCATGCGTAAAATAGTTTTTCATAATAGAGGCTTATCCCGGCCGGGCATCGAGTCAACATTTGCATTGACGTATCGTTGATGGCGTTCAATACACGCATCCCGATATGCATTTCTTCTCTATCGTCTGTCTCGTCTGCGAAGCGAACAAGATGAAAACGAAACAGGAACAAAGAAAAACCGATGGTACCATGTCGCGGGATATCAGATACGCGATATCAAGACGTCCCGGGATATTTCGCGTGATTTACGCGCTGACGGCGCGCGCGCCGAGATAAATATAATTCTAAAATGTGGCCGCAAGTCCCACCCATCGCGAGGCACAAGTGTATTAAACGGTATACACAAGTTTAAGTTTGTAAACTGATGTCGAAAAAGATTAAAAATGAATAACTTTTATTTCGTTTTCCTTTTACTATCCTGATCTTCTATAAGTATAATAATTATATAATGCCCGGCTTTGTAAAATCAGTCATAATTCCTAATTTCGATTCTACTCATTTAAAGTCCTTTGCATAAAAGATAATAAGAGATAAGTATCTCGTACACAGGCGATGCCATTTGCAACTTATCATTTATTCATCATTAACTATTTATTTAGCAAAGTTACATAAAAGTTATTATCAACATCAATAAAGTTCTTATCTAACTTTTATTACTTAAGGAGTTTATTTGTTTTGTTTGAGTTTGTTTTTCATTGTTGAATTCTTATATTATTCACGTAATTTAATTACGATATATTGCGGTTTCATTTATAATATGCCGTTTGGCCAAATTAAGATTTTATCCATGTTATCGGTACGTTGTACCACATCTAGGCTTCGGGCATTGAGATAATAAAATGAACATTAAAAGAAAAAAGTGTATAATTTACTTTTCACATAACTTAGGAAAACGCCCTACGAAACCACTGGAATATGTTTTATTTTATCAAAACTCACTTATCAAGGCGCCGGTCTGCTGTATCAGTTTGGCAGTACTAGAAATCAATAAATTTTACAATCAAAACTCCCACATTATAAACAAATCCCATCACTGTTTGATGTAAACAATTGGTATCGTACCCTGTAAATAAATTTTAACATACATATATGTATATACATATGAAAACTGGTTTGTATATATATATATATATATATAAATATATATATACATATATATGTATGCATGTATACATACAAGTTTTTAACATGTGGGATGTCCTTATAGAAAAGTCGTTTCTATAAGGACATTCCGTACGTTCCCAATTTTAAGATAAGATTTGCACGTAAATGAGTCGAGAAATATATATTCAGAATAATAGTTTATATAGCTAGGAAGAACAACTCATTTATTAGGAATTCACATTCGAGCTCGATGTGAATACGTCCTACCCTTGCACAGTTGTAAGGCAGGCGAAGGCTGTGGTCCAGGAAGAGAGGGTAACATCATACCTTACGAGCGTTCCCGTCTGCTAACAAGACCCATACATAGATTCTGAACAAAACTTTATTATATGTAATCTTGATAACGATTGCTGTGGCTGTTCGCGTAAAAAGATGAAAAGTTATTTTACAAATACACACATTTGCATTTGGCGCTGTTCTTCAGCGCCTCATCACACATGGGAGAAGCTAACGGCAAAAGTTAATACCACTGTTATGAAATTGTAACGTAGACTATTTATTTTTGAAAATGCTTAGGAAATCTGTATATCAATACGTAAAGAGAAAACTTTGTACCCCTTTTGAAGCATACTGCGCGCACGGAGGTGTAGGAGCTTTGGGATAGTTAAAAGATTATGTGGAAAAGAAGTGCAGAAAACTAATATTTTCATATAAAATACATTCTAAATATATTTAACTAATAAAAAAAGTTACATGCACTACTATGCGTTTGACACACATTCATATACATTTTTAATATGTGTATTCTTTTGTTTTTGGTTGAAGTCTGTGGACTCCAATACGCCTTTTAAGCAATCAGTTTCCTTACTATTGTTTGAAAAAAGGAAAAAGCATCAACATACAATGCAACTATATGTTGAAAAGTATTCATTTTACCTTCATTTTTAAATATAAATATGACTCGTATTTAACTGGGATATACACTTGCAATTAAACAAATATCTGCTTTATTGCAACACACTCCCAATAACTGTTTCAATCCAAAAATAGTGTTCTTCAATTTAAGAACTTTATTATTATCTTAACAATTAAAACCTTCGAGCATTTGTATGTATTTTCATTAAAGTCGTCATTCAAGAATGCAATAATTACATATAAATCTATAATATCAACTTCAAGTTATGTTGATAAAGCAAAACATAACCTTAGAGGACTGTGCCTAATCTCTGATGCAAATGTTTTTCCGTTATCCACACCCGGCTGTTGCGAAAAACCTTTCACTATTAACTTGGCACGAAAACGCACTTCATTTCATTTCGAATATTTTCCTTAACACCCACTTGCACTGCACAATAGTACCATTACTAGGAATGTTCACAACCTTTTAAGAAATATTTTCTTTGAAAAATTTCAGATCATCCTGCGTCACCTGTAACCAATGATTCCTCTCAGGCCCTTTTAATGCTTGCTTCTACGTAAGTTCAGTTGCACAATCCATATTGTTTTCCGAGTAGCAGATATCACCAAATCCAAACATGTTTGGTGCACCGCATTCTCTATCAAGTGTAACTCTCTTGTTTCTATCACAATGAGTCTCCATATAATTTTCATACTCACTCGGTACTGAATACAAATCAGCCATTGGCTTTTCCGTCAACGTTGAATCTGTGGTGTTCTCCACTGAATCCTGTAGTGTACGGCTTTATTTTGACTTTCGCTTATTCATACATCCTTCACCATTGTCTTAAGTTGCAACTTCCGTAATACTTGGCTGCTTTTTCATAATAATCACGTTTCTGCTTAAGATTATTTTCCTTATTACAGAATTATATAATCTGCAACCCTCAATATTATTGGGAAATACAAGTATTTACGTTTAGTAAATGTCTTGTGCCATTTCTATCTTTTTTCCTTTATTGGCATGACCATTACAGGAGATCTAAAAATGTTCCAATTTATTAGATCTGGCTTGACGCCCCAACGAAAACTCGTATGGTGCTTTACCATTCAGAACCGATGTCACAATACTTTTATGTCAGTACACGGCTCTATTGCAAGCCTCTACCCAAAATTTCTTGCCTAATTTGGTATCAAATGTCATAATTTTTGCCTTTTCATCATCAATCATCCTATTCATTCATTCACACAACCCATTTTGTTGAGGTGTGCATTAGTTGATTCTTTAATGTGTTATTATTCCAAATTTCTTTAAATGATTATCAAAATCTAAATTACAAAACTCTTTTCCATTGTTAATTCTGAAAACTTTCTCTATTCTATTCGTTTGGTTTTCCGCCATTGCCTTAAATTCCTTGAAATATTTTAGTTTTTCATTTTTGTATTTCAAAGAATAAATAAAGGTCTACTCTTAATTGCATTCTTAGTCTTCTTCAAACAATCACTGTTCACATGTCCTAATCTGCGATGCCAAGTGCAACTCGAGATGGTCACCTCTGCGGTCCATCTTTGATAATGGTTTTGAGATTGATATTGGGTAATCGGTATTTTTTTGTAAAATAAAAAATGCGTCGAATGCCTAAGCAAAATTAAAAATAAACTAGATGTTCCGAAGAGATAGTAGTTGAAATATTAAAAAATAGCGTTTTTTTTTAATTTCCAGCTATGAAAATCGAAAAATCTTCATAAATTATATAAAAATCATACTGTTTTCAGCCCAACTTTCCAAAAATAAGTTTTCTTCAGATCTTAACGTTTTAGCCTCTTAAAAGTCTATTTTGATTATTTTTTAATTAATTTCTCTATATCTTTATTATTTTTCAGTGTGTGTGTGTGTGTGAAAAAATTTCAAATGTTTTTTAGAACATTTGTTAAACTGTTCTACGGATAAATTTCAAAATGTAACTAACTCTTCTGCTTACAAAATTACGTCGATTGTTGCAAAATGCATCAAAATCGATACGTTCCTTCGAGATATATCGTTAACGTTACATTTGAGGGGATTTTTCCAAAATAAGATGTGAAAGTCATGGTGGATTGATGTTTGATACTCGTTCGTCTTTTTTTGTTCA
Source organism: Eumeta japonica (assembly GCA_005406025.1). Classification (NCBI taxonomy): domain Eukaryota; kingdom Metazoa; phylum Arthropoda; class Insecta; order Lepidoptera; family Psychidae; genus Eumeta; species Eumeta japonica. The sequence goes on from BGZK01001450.1 coordinate 80,474, forward strand.
AAAAACTAGGTCGGACGCCATAAAGATGATCACAATCAAACAACGAGTTCAAAGATATATTAGTTGAAAAATTAAAAAATGAGTAGTTTTTTAATATTTTATATAGATTTTTTAATTGTCACAGTTTGAAACGTATTGCAAGTATATTTTTGAGGTCGGGAAGCTTTAAAAGCCAAAAAATCAGTCTTTTGAGCACAATGAGTGATTTTATGGCTTTTAACATTTTGAATTCGAAAATAGTAAAAAATTTCAAGGTTGGCCTAAAGGGTCAACCGTATTTCAAATTTTTAAGTACAAAAGCTCATAGACAATGTTCATAACTTAAAGAGCTTAAAAGCACATCGGATAAATATCATAGCAGAAGTTTCAGGCATTGCCTGCACGGTCAACCATTTTAGAGATTATTCTTTATTGCATTGCAATAAAGAAGGCAGACAACATACTAAAATGTTACTTCTTTTTCAACAACCCTTGAGTGGCGAATTTTTATTACTAATAGTTTTATACTTTCTAATTCGTCTATATATCTGTCTATCAATCTAATCGATGTTCAATTCGTCCATATATTGAATATATATCAATATTTCTTATGAAAACTTTAATTCTACTGTGCTACGAGACTAAACTGCAAGTAAAATGCAATGCGACAAGCAGAATGTAATGAAAGCCGACATTCGCATTGAATGCGTCCGCTGGGAGGACCTTTCTACCCCCAGTTCCCACCAATTCTTTTCTTTCTCTCAAACTTCTGCAGTTTCTGTTTTCTATCCGCGTTTGAGAGACACATGACAAGAACAGATGCTGGGAACTACAAGGCGTTGATCTGCGGCTACCGTATTTCCCTCAAGTACGACTTTACATCGCCTGCCCTACAGTCACCGGATGTTGTATTCCTGTCGAGCCTGAATTTCTAACAATGAAACTGTAAATTTTGACAGTGTATATAAGGAAACCTTAGTTTTATATCAATCTCATAAAACCCTATACAGATAAATTAGTTGCGACGGCATTCTTTTCTAGAAAAACGATTTTTTTAACAAAATTCTAAATTATTATTGAAATGCCCTTTCAAGTCAATTGAATTTCCACAGTGATGCTTTAGATAATTATACCAAATGTTTTGCAATGATAATCTTTCAAATGTGAAGGCAAGTTATTTTACCTAAATAATAAAATAAGTTGCCTTCGTACATAAAAATAAAGAATTTGATTTATTAGATAAACATTTCTGCTAAAGCGATAAGTAACATCAATGTTTATACATTTTAAAATATCAGTCCTACAGTTCAGAGAGATCATTCACACAAAAGTCCTTTATCAACGGAACTCTTAAAAATTGTTAAATGCGAGTCGGTGTCACCAAACGATGGTTCTGTATGGCACAGAATATATGTATTTGTATTATATATTTATTGAAAAATCATATTTATTTTCATTCAGTGAGAAGTTCTTAGTGCGAGCTTGACTCACGTTTGACGGATTGTTATTTTATGCTTGTACGCATTACCATATTTCAAATGGATCATTAACAAAAACATTTCGATAAAACAACATTATTATATGGGGATAATTATTTTCAACTTTTATTATTCTTTGTCATGAAATGTACTATAGTTATATAAGACTTATGAAATAGAAACCGACTGCTTATTAGGATTCAACAGATAAAACGCTTCAAACATAGGAAATATGGACGAACAGCCCGACGAACAGACTTAATGATCCTATTAGAGAGTCCTGTTGGATGCGTTCGCCTATTTCAACGGGAAAATTTTGGTTATGTAACCCCCTAGGTTTACGTAACCAAATTGTATTTTTGCATATTTCGCGAACAAAATTCATTAGAATATTGTCTTAAGACCAGACGTCGAGGACGAACTAGCAGGACAGATTAATAGCGGTAAACAAATTCTCATTAACATGATAACATTATCGATGTTTACGATAAGGCAGAAGCGAGATTACCATTTTCGCGGCTTCCTCGCAGACATTTCATATTTTAGACTCGTGTGGACATTTCCAGGGTTGATGTGTAAAAATGAAATTTGAAATACTTCTTCTGCTAATAGCGGTTTCGGCGACGACGGCTCAGAAAAGTTTCAAGAACTATAAGGTTTATAACGTTGTTCCGGAGACCGAGGAGCATGTTTTGTCTTTGGTTGGGCTGCAGGACTCTAAAGGTATAGATTTCTGGACAGATCTCGTCGATGTTGGTCAAGTGGTTAGAATAATGGTCGCGCCAGAAGAGCAAGATTCGTTCCTGGATCTAATGCACAAATGGAAGATCAGTAGCGAGATGACCATTGAAGATGTGCAGAAGTGAGTTGTATTTATACATTACTATAATATGCAAAAAAATGTTTAAACTTAAAAAATGCGGATGTAACTTAAAGCGAGATATCTAAGTTTTACGATATGCATTATTAGTATGTAGTATAATATTGTATGGTAAAAAAGAACTTTTTGTAGCATGTACCTCATTAAAACGTACTAAATACGGCAATATCATTATAAATTAATTCCTTTATTACATTCTAATATGCGAAAAGATAAAGTCTTACTAAATTATTTGAGTATATATAAAATTTTGTGTTAATATTAAGATTCCTCACTTTTAAGTTTAACATATTTAGATGTATTTTAAAGCAGAATTAACAATAATATTTTATCATGAGTCAGTAATTAGTAAACAGTTTTAAAATATGTAATCGTTTCTTAATTTTCATGTTTAAAATATTCTTGCGAGAATATTTTACTATAAAATATTTCGAACATAATGTTCTAAATTACTTACAGATTGATAGATGATCAAATGAGGCCTGCTGAGAAAGGTGCAAGAAACGTAGAGACATTCGGTTGGAACAGGTATTATAACGTTACAGAAATCTACGATTGGTTGGACAAACTGGAATATGATTATCCAAACATAGTGACCGTCGTGACTATAGGCAGGTCGAACGAAGGGAAGGAAATCAAAGGGGTGAAGATCGACTATAAGCCGGAAGGCAGGGAGAAAACTCTGATAGGAATGTACGAGGGCACCATCCACGCCAGGGAATGGATATCGCCAGCTTCCCTTACTTGGATAATAAACGAGTTCCTCACCAGCTCCGATCGCGAAGTCAGATTCCTGGCTGAGCATTTCGTTTGGTATATCTTCCCCGTCACGAATCCAGATGGTTATGACTATACATTCACCGAGGTAAGTGGTATAGCTCCGATTCGAAACAAACAATCTCAACTCTTTATCGCTCTTTCCCATTTTGCATATTTACAAATCTGTATTGAAGGTTGTATAAGCTAGGGGTAAATAAAAAAGTGTGTGTGGGTCAATATAACTGTAAATAAAAAAGTGGATCAAGTTTGACTTTCGATAAAAGGAGTTGCTTGAAATTTAAAATGGTCCGATTCAAAATAAATTGAGTTTGTGCAACTGACTTATCCTTAGTAATCATAGAATTCAAACTTGAAATCCTAGATAAAAAACCTCTTTCACAATAATCAACCAATTTAAACCAAACTAACCTAACTATACTAAATTAAACTTAACTAGGCACCTACGGTTTATCGTAGTATAAACGACAATATCAAATATAAATAGAAATTTTGCATATGACATTTTATGATGATTTTTCTCGGCAGGGCATATTCATAGAATCCATTATGTTTAATTTATGCGTCACTTTATTATTATGAAATGTAGCTGAAGGCACACCATTTCCATATTGTACCGTATCTATTTTCAATTTTTAATGATTTCTATCAAAATTTTCTGAGCAATGCTTATACCCATAAACCAGAGGAGAGTAATTTGAAATTTGCTTTACACATCAAGCTATGAGTGACAGTAATGAGTTATCATTTTACTCCTCAAAAGTAGCCCTTTACATCAAAACTATTTTTTAAGAATATTTGCAATTGAAGCACTTTTTTGCAATTATTCTAAAACTTTATGCATCAAACAGTTTTCAAAATATACTCAAAATATATTCAAAATGTCGTTACAGGCGGACATACAGATGGATGAACAGATAGCGAGGTGATTGCGTAAATATGATGATTTTGCAATTTTAGCATGGCATATAAAAAAATGTTAATTTATCATATGTAGCATGACAATGCAAGGTTTTGCAATTATATCATGATTAACATATAATAGAGCTTGTTAACTTTCCCTTATTGGTTACATTTTCACATCTATAACTTATCAAGTCCATTCGACCGCGACTTCAACTATGTGCATAAAATTAATTCCTTCATAATTAATATGGAACAATCATTCTGATCTTGGTTATGTATTCAATTTCAATTCCGATTCTATTGTTGGTTCCGATTTCGATAGTGTTTTAAACTCCAATCCCGGCCCTGCTCGAGATTTCAATGTTGGTTCCGTCCTCATATTCAACCTCCATCCGATTCGAGCTCAACTCCACTTCCGATCACGCTCTTGATTCGTCACATCGAATAGAATATTATTATCTTTATGTAACTGTCTATAGTCTCAATAAAATATAAAATAATTTAACATCGAAACTAACAGAAATCGCTCTACAAAGTTTTATCATTTTACCGTTTTCAAATTTCAGAAGTTTAATATCCTAAAACGCTGAAACGCGTATATAACCTAAATACTAATTGTACCTAGTTTTATGCAATTTTTAAATCTCTATTTTAACCTCTTTAGGGGTGAATTCTGAACGATCCCGAAACAAGTTAGTATGTATGAAAAAAAGAACTTAAATATCAATTTTCATATCTCTTCCAAAATTTACTTCTATACAAACTTTCACTCCTACTTTTTCCCCTTCAGAGATGGAGTTTCTGAAAACTCCTGCTTAGTGCTTTCCTACCTATTAAACGTAAGCCTTGTCCAATATTTCAAACTTGTAGCCCCAAGTCTATTTGGATGTAGGTTGCTAGTAAGTTTCTCCTATTATACGGTATGCTGATACTCAATCCTTTTATATACATACCTAAGGTAGTTTCGAGCAAAGAGATACAGAACCGATCTAGAGTTTATCTTTTCCAGTTAAGGATGAATAGGCAACAAAAATTATCACACCAGAATGGTAAAACTTAAGCGAAATCGGCAACAACACTTAAGCGAAGCCGACAGAAAAGCTTGTCGTTGCCATATCCAAAAAAGTCGAACTAAAAAATTCAATCGTAAACAGATATTACAAACCCTACAAACGCACAAGTAAAGTTGCATGCGAATACATATATTCTGAATAAAAAATCGTCTATAACACTCAGGAATAATTTATAGCTTGCTGTTAATGAAATAATCTTTAAGAACGTCAGAGCTGTGTCAAAATTACTTCTTACAAACAGACCGACGAACGAAATGACAAATAAAATTAAAAAATTTACCTCAATATTAATGAACCAAACAAGTTAACATTGTCCAAAACGCTGAACATCATCACAGAACAGGATGTGGAGGAAGAATAGGAACACAGCGTATGCCAGGTCGTGTGAGGTCGGCGACGACATGAGCAACGGCATCGATCTGAACAGAAATTTCGGATTCCTTTGGATGTGTAAGTGTGATTTGGATATTAACATAAAAACTGATTTTTTGGAAAAAAAATATCTGTTTTGAGTGTGCACATGGGTTGATTAAAGCGGTCGCGCATAATTGTGAAATTGAATGTTACAATAATCTTCCACCTTAAATTTAGAACATCAAAAGAAAAAAAAACTGTCCACTTTTAATATTGTAAATTAAATATTAAATTGGAACGGTTCCAGGTTAACAGAAATTTAGTAAGGTTCTTGAGGAAATGAACTCTAACTTAATTTTGAAATCAATCGATAGTATTTTTAAAATTTTGATAAAAAGAAAGAACGCAATTATTTCACTATTTCTTTGTTCATTCGTTTGTCGTAGTTATTTCTTTTATTATCACATTTATGTAGAAGGCTTTTAATAACCATTGGGAAAACGTATTACGACGCGTATAGAAAAATCATAATAAAAGCCTTTAGATAATTTTGGAGATATTTTTTTATTACATTTCAAGCCACAAACGATCCCGCTGTCTTTCAAAAAAGAATGCGCTCTTAAAAAACCCCATTGTTGTATAGTTGTTATAGTTCACTGATGGCAAATCATCCTAAAGTTTTACCGTTTAAACTTTTGTATATAAACTCAAGTAATATAGAGCACACCCGAGTTCGAACCATCAAGTTTGTACTACTGAGTATAATATTGACATGTCTGTCCAATATATTTATCATATTTCTTAAAAGGGAAAGTCTCAAAAAAAGTAAATGTATGGTGGGTCGACCTCCGCCAAGAACGAAGTTCTTTTTGATAATTCGACGTAAGAAATAAAATCAAGTAAGTTCATTTATTATTTTAAAAAACATATACACTCAATGAAAATTAGATATAAAATTATAAATTATATAAAAATACTAAATAACAAATTTCAAAAGAAAGATAGAAAGTCGCAGGAAGTAACAGATTTCCTTCCAAAAATAAGAAAATTTATTGTAATTTACATTCTACATAATTACTACTCATATTTAATACGATATACTTAAGTATATTTATGTATTTAATACTATACATGTACATAATGATACTTCTAGTGACCGGTGCATCGAGCGATCCGTGCTCGAACACGTTCGCCGGACCCAGCGCTTACTCCGAGCCGGAGACCCGGGCTATAGTCAACTTCGTGAACACGCTGAAGACTCAGGGAGAGCTCGTTTATTACATAGCCTTCCACTCCTTCACGCAGTTGATCCTCGTGCCTTACAGTCACGTTCCCAACAATGCGATCGGGCAAACGGAGGATTTCCTAAGTCTTGTAAGTTCGTGTCCATCGATACAACTTAAATTTTCACCGGCCACTTAGTTATTGAGTACCTTTTGAGGGCACTGGTTTCCTTGTACTTTCAAAATGGATGTTCTGGTCGCATAATTAAAACTGTTGTCTATTATTGCTCACGTAAATATTTTTTAAATTCTTTGCGTTCAATTGTCGTTTCTCTATCTGCTCACGACTGGAATCTATCGAATGAATTAAACAAAATACGTCCTATTTATGACTTTTTGCACCAGTAGTCAAATTTTGAAAATAAATGTTTCAACTTATCACACAGATTATATTTTATATTAAAAAATAGGATGATCATAATGATCAAAAATAAATAACTGATGATTTTCTCATGTTTTAAATTAAAAAAAAATATTAACAGACCTTTTTCGACAGTTCGAAATAGCGGGTCGTGGTGCGGCCAGGTTAGAAAAAAGACATGGAACACAATATAGATACGGGGCGTCTCCCAACGTGATGTGTGAGTACATTATGATAAGCAATCTTATTACGGTAGACGTAAAAAAATAGACGGACGAATATCTCTAAGCAAAGATTGACGACACCTAAAGTGTATCAGCACGCTATAACACTTAGCAAGTCTACCGACTGTAATTAGATGATTTTTTTCAACTTTTTACTGGCACTGTTTTAAGTATCATTCTATGCTTTTTCATTCTCACAATTTCAAAAAGGAGTAATGGCTCTCTAAAATTTTATTACGCAAATAGTGTTTTATTTTATGAAAGAACTTGGGTAAAATTTTGCTCTACATAGCTATCCTCCGTCTCCTCAAATATACTTAATATACAAAAAAAAAAGGCGGACGAAGTATTGTTAAGCAACAACAGAAACATCGCACGGCGGCAGTTTATGTTTGAGCCCATTTTTTGTGTTCATGATAGGGAAAAATGCTAGAGACAAAAAAATGTACTAGCAACTACATTCGATTTGATATTGCCAAAAAAAATCAAGATTTCATTATTTTGATATTAATAATACTTCACGTATTTTTTTTAAAACCCCGTTCAGAATAAACGTCACTATTTTAAGGAGTTTGATGGTAAAGTAATAAAGAAATTAATGCTTCATTGTATGCCCCTTACCTTTCATTAAACATCAATTTAAAACATTTTTTAATATTCCCTATGCTTCCACCCCAGTTCTTAACTTCATTATGTATATAATTATTAAGTGTATAATAATATATTCATGAGTAACTTTTCAGATGCAATGAGTGGAACAAGCTTCGACTGGGCTAGAGGAGAAGCTAAAATACCGCTGTCCTTCCTCTTCGAACTGAGGGACATGGGCGAGTATGGATTCCTTCTTCCTGCAGATCAGATCGTTCCTACTTCAGAAGAATTAATGGACGCTCTTTGCGAAATGGACATCGCCGCTCGAGAATTAGGCTATTACTCTGGCAGTAGAAACTTATTCGGATCGGCTTTAGTTATAATGCTGGCATTGTTAATAAATTTCTTGTAAAAAGAAATATTATTTCACAAAACATGTATTTTCTATTCAATAATAGTTTATTAGCTATTTTTTTTTTGCATCATAAAATAGTAGTTTTAGTGAAGTATTCTAATTTTTATTCACCGCAATATTTTTCTTTTGCAATTAGCTTGATGAAAATTAATGAGTTTTCTTAAGAAAACTTTATATGCGCTACTTAACTAACGCATTCAACCAAATAAATATTAATAATTGTATACGAATAAGTGCTTATGAACAAACCGCGGCTTGTTACCAAAATATTGACAAGTAAAACTAACGATGAAACTGAAAATGATTAAGGGTATACTACGCTTTTACCGAAACGTCAAATTATTAGCAACAGTTCTGCTAATGGAGCTTCTTTTTAAGAAGGAAAGATATACTACATGCATAGTCGTTCTGAACAACTCGCTAAGTATTACTTACTTATGTGGCCAGTTAAATGTAAGGAAGAGAGGGGGATTAACTGACGAAACAGTTTGACGATTAAGCTTCTTACTCCTGTCAATAATTCACTTTGAACTTAGAAAGAACTGTTCATATAAGCACTCTAAGAAGGGATAGTTCATACAATTATTGTAAGGGGAATAATTTATGTAAGCACATTTAAGAAAAAATAATGTATATAAGCATTCTAAGAGGAGATAGTTCAAGTAAGCACTTTGAGAGAAAAAATTATTCATATTGCACTCTAAGAGTAAAAACGGTTCTTATGAATATTCTAAGAGATAATAATTCATATAAGTACATTAAAAAGCGATACTTCATATAAGTAATCTAAGAGGGAATAATTTATATAAGGACACTAAGAGGTAATAGTTTACATATGCATATTAAGAAGAGATAGTTCAAATAAGCATTCTAAGATGGAAAATTGTTCATATAAGCACTCTAAAAGTAAAAACGGTTTTTATCAATATTCTAAGAGAGAATACTTCAAATAAGTGCTCTAAGAAGAAAAATAGTTCATTTATGCACTCTAAGTAGGAATAATTCACATTATTATATATTATCATCATCAAATTATTAGTTAAAAAATTTCCTTCAACTTTAAAATAGAAAACCAATTCGCGTATCTCGTAACCATAACTAATTCAAAACCATATTTTTGATGTTTCTAAATAACACACCTCATCTATTGTCATAATAATATAATCAGTGAAATCAATGTCGCATGAAGGGCTGTGAAAATGATAGATCTAAATGAGATCTGCTACGAGAAAACCAATCTTTAATATATTCTCAGTTAGCCTACTAATTTTCGATCTTTGATCTATAGCCATCAAGCGACTGAATGAACCAACATTTATATGCAATACCGTGTAAAGGTGGGTAGCCCCTCCAACCGACATTAAACCTTCGTGGAGGATCGAGTCCTACAATCGGAAATAAAAAAGATTATAGAGTGGAACGGTTCAGCAGTAGGGTTATCAAAGGACAAAACATCCCCTTGCGCAAGAGACGAAAGCGAATATTCATCTAAATTTAATAAACACACTAATTGCGCTAACAATACAATGAAATTATTATTCTCGAAGAAATACCAGCGCAAAGACAATACACATAAATAAATAAAATGATACGTCTCTTTGTAAATGTTTATCACTTTATCTTTTTTTAACAGTATTCGTTAAAGAAACTATATGTTGGTTCAATATTTTATAAAGAATATAGCATTACGTACTTCACACTGTGAATACGGCTAAGAAATTATATCACTTTTTTGTCAATATTTAAAAATTATTTGCATAATTTTTAATTATATTTTAGGAAAATATGTTACATAAGTTTCTCACAAATTGCTCGTTCGTGTTTTTAAATATAACGACATGAGCAAAGCAAAGAATATCAATAAAGTAATACCACGAAAATAATTTATCCATTACTAATTATTGTATACATTGTAAAAATATTGTTTATGTTTCATACTCTTGCAAAACTCGTAGTTTGAGCTTCAAGCGTGATACGTAAGTTTAGACGAACACATCGCTTCGCGAGCGCCTCCATGGAATATGGATGGAATTGTCTTGAATACATTAATATCTAATGGAATTTTTTTATAGAATATTTGAGGAGCAAACAAGCAGGCGAGACATCAGAGAACAGAAGGTCACCGTTCCCTATAGATCCTCTAAGCCTCAGAGGAGTCATGAATGCGTTGCCAGCCTCTTGGTAGGCAATAGGATTTCTAATAGAGGGTGGATCCAGTTATGGAAGAGAGCGAAGGGGAGAGGGCCACCAAAACTTTCACTCATTGTATGAAAAGCAACAGCGGAAGCTGCTATTTCACGTCCGTATTCTGTTAGAATGTGGCATTTAATACTAATAAAATAGTATAATTCCATAATATTACAACAGTAATACCTTCTCAGTTTACCGATTTTTAGGCATTTTTTTGGTTTTTCTGAAGAATCAGAAATATATGAAGATTCTTACGACCATAAGGAGTCAAAAAGAGAAGCAGATCCAAGCAATCAAACAAATTCTGACGTTGTAGCCTAATCAATGATAAAAGCTGAAAAAATATTCATGTTTATTTTATCCAACAAGAAAGAATCTGTTACGAACGCGCCCGATACAATAACTTCGCCGGTGCATGATGTCAATTTAGAAGTTGTGAATTATTTTTAGTGTTTTTTTCTGTAATTCATGACTGTCTGTCTGAGAACAACCCAACTGGAGAGTTTATTTATTGATTTTGACTTTGTTAAAAATAAGTATCCAATTTAATCTTGTTGCTATCAAACCATAAAAACAAGGATAACCAATAAGGATTTTAATTTTTTTTTTGTAAGTCTAACCGATCTCTTGAGGCTTTTTAAACTTTTTACATCTATTAATCTACGAATACCGAAATTATTGACAGAATATTGTTCAAATAGAACACAAACAATAATGAACGTTTTTTTATCATTATACAACAAACAATAAAAAAAATTGCAGATAGATATGAAATTATATTTAACAAAGCTGGCCAAGTGGTAGTAGAATTCGCATGGAGAGGGTTTCATGTTATCAACCGTTATTATTTCCTTTTGCTTTTGTTTATGTTTTTTTTATGGTAAAAATTTCTTGTAATTATTAAAAGTAAAATGCTTTATGAAATAACAACTACGTAATGGACTACATTTGAACTCAAACTTTTCGTACGGGTGGGCTACCATTAGATTGATTTAATTTATAAGTTGTCACTGAAATTAAGTAATAGATTTTAAGCATATTTTTATTCAATAATATTTTCAGAATCCTTTTAGAATTTACACGTATGATTTTTTAGTTTTTAATTGTAATTAACTGTGAATAATGCCCTATATTCCATATTAGTTCGAAATTTTGATCTTTATAATTGCGAAATCGAATATAAAGAAAAAAAAATTGATAAAACGAAATGTGCATGCCTTAAACGCTCGTGACATACGTATGTTATTTAAATTAGAAGTTAATGATAATATATGAGCTTTTCACCAAAAATCTTTTTTGAAGTTCTTCAAAAGTTTCCTGAAGCCACTAATTAAAATTATTATACAATAATTGTTGTTAATATAAACGTATAACTAATTACATTAAAAATAACTTTGGAATTAATTAAAAATTTTATAGTAATTAAAAAAGAAATAAAAAGAAACAAATTCTAGGACAGATTTGTACCCAGTACCCTGCGCGCTCGACTTAAAGCTAAACAGTTGAACTAATTCGTACAGTTGTTCCTCGGGCGAATATAGTTGTTTTGTTTTTGATGTTACTACCGCCATCTGTTGGTAATCACAAAAACATAAAACATTTATTTCAATCTCCATTTCAGATATTTAAGCGAAATGACAGATCAAAACATCAATAAGTGCGAGTTAAAAAATTCAATCACAGCTAATCGGTACTATATGAAGCTATGATTTTCAATACAGTTATTTCCAATCGATTCGTGATGAGATTGAAAAATAAATTAAATTTAGAAGTTAAATAGTTTTTTAGTTATCGTGATTACACGCGATTTTCTGGCACATTAGAAGCATACCTACACTCGCGCTTAAGCCATGCAATACTTGATGTTCATGCATTCTCAACATCGTTTACATTATGCTTTTTATTATCATAAATTCTGGAATTTTAAACATTTTCATAGAAAAAAAAATACTTCCATATTTTTTTTGTTTTTTTTACTGATACCATATTTATTGAAACTAATTCTTTACGTCCATATAGACATACTATCGCAAAAAAAAAATGTACTACTAAAAAATAACTATGACATCGTTGACATAATGAAATGGTAAAATTACTTATAGCCTTTTACGTTGTAAGCCTAAAGCAGAAAATTTATTTTTTATTATAAATCTATCATTTTACGACTAAAAGCAAGTCGATTTTACTAATCCCAAATGATTATATTTTGAGTAAAAGGATGATTAATTACTAACCAAACCATCGTTGACTTACAAGCATTTTGATTATAAAACATGATCATCAAAAACTAAAATAACTTAAAAGATAAACAACCATTGTATCTCGGGGAGAAGTAAATAATTAAAAATTTGGTTTAAATGTACTTAAAACTGAAAAACTCATTCAATTACTTTTGAAGGTGTATGCCTAAATCGATTAAAGTTTTAGAAGTGTTTGTAAGAATACATCGAGGCTGTTATCGATAGCGCCGTTTTATGTTAAATTGTAGGCCATTGGTAAGTACTAGATTAGATTATAAATTATCGAAGGACCAAGACTGTTTTGATACGTTATCTCCAATTATTTCACATACTAATGCTAACGTCTGATCGTTATATTGCCACAATAAATCAATATCGGGACGTACTCTTAATAACTAAAGAAAAATGTTCCTTAAATTAATATTTATATTACTTTTCATAAGTGTGAAAGCACAGATAAGATACGATGAGTACAAGGTGTTCTCTGTTGTGCCCGAAACAGAAGATCAAATACAAGCTTTGAAAGACCTGAGTCAAGAGCTTCTATACGAATTTTGGACTGATTTCCTCGATGTCGGTAAAAACGTTAAGATAATGGTGGCACCAAACAGAGTAAAAGATTTCTATTCAAGCTTGAACTCTATTGGCTTAAGACCCGATTTGAATATAAACAACGTACAGCAGTAAGTGTGTCTAATTTAGATGACTACCCATTTTGTCGTTCTATTTTCTTTTTATCACAAATTGTCTTATTACAGATTGATCGATGCTCAATTGAAGAGACCTTATAATGGCCGAAATACAAACAGTTTCGGTTGGAATCACTATCACAATCTGGAAGAAATCTATGATTGGTTAGATGGATTAGCAGACACTTATCCAGACGTGGTCACTGTGGTAGTAATGGGTCATTCCAATGCCCAAAGAGAAATCAAAGGTGTGATAATTGACTTCAACAAGAAAGGAAACGAAAGCGCGATCGCGATGATCGAAGGAGGTATTCACGCCAGGGAATGGATCTCTCCGGCTACTGTTACGTGGCTAATAAACGAATTCTTGACGAGTAACGATCCCGAAATAAGATTTCTGGCGGAAGCATTAGTTTGGCATTTATTTCCAGTCACCAATCCTGATGGATACGTTTATACATTTAGCGATAATCGAATGTGGAGAAAAAACAGAAATGAAAATTATTCCACTACCTGCAACCCCTGGAATGATGACTTAAGTAATGGTGTGGATTTGAACAGAAACTTTGGTTTTCACTGGATGGGTATGTAAAATTGAATCGTTTCTATCATTTTCTTCTTATATCATAAAAATTATATAAAAAATTTTCTTATTTTCAAAGGAGTTGGAGCTTCTTCCAACCCTTGTGCTGAGACTTTTGCTGGAGGTGAACCGTTTTCTGAACCAGAAGCTCAAGCGATCTCTGAATACGTAACATCACTACATGACAAAGGAAAATTTGTCTATTATATAACTTTTCATTCTTTTTCCCAAATGGTATTGATACCTTATAGCCATGTGTCTGGTATAGACGTTTTGCAAGTTGAAAATTATGGAAATCTGGTAAGTCAATTGAGTAAGGAAATAAGCGAAATAAATAAGAAACCTTAGATAATAGTTTTTTTATGGACGACTTATCTTGATTATTTCAGTTTGAAATAGCTATACGTGGAATGGACAAACTAAAAGAGCGGTTTGGTACAGAATACATAGTTGGAACTTCGCAAGAAATCTTATGTATGTATCGTATTAAAAATAAGTCCATACTATACATGTCATATATATATTTGTAAAGTAGTGCAATTTTTTACTTAGTATTTTGTGTGTGTGTGTGTGTGTGTGTGTCAGAATAAATAGAGCGTAGACACAGGTTAATGGAACAACTGTAGAGGTATTAGACAGAGATGCGTAACGTCACCCTGGTTGGTCAAAATATTCACGAATAGATGTCTTTATAAATTGAACGAATTTAAATGTGAACTAAGAACGGAAGAGCTATTTGTCAAGTTTTTCCTGTACGCTGACGATCAAATAATTCTTGTACCATCGTCGCGGAGGTTTCTGGAAATAATAATCAAAATAAACATGTGCTATTATGAAAGCATAAATACCACTCAAATCAAGATCATATTGTGTGAAAGAATGAGGGTAAACATGATTAATATAGTGATATAAAACATAGATTCAAAAAATAAAGTGATGGGTTTCTTGCTTGCGGTTGTAAATATCAAAAATATAAGAAAATAACAAGTGCATATAATTATAAATATATGATAAAGTTTTGATCCCCACGCTTATGTGCGGCAGTGTAAATCAAGTGTGACAGAAAAAAAGTAGCAGCAAGATCGGTGCTGATGAGAAGGGACCTCTGCGTAATATGTATAGAATTTACTTGAAAATAGATATAGGTATAGTGATGTTAAAGACGTGGTGTGAAAGAACATGTAATGACTGTTATAGAAAAAAGGTATGAGGAGTTGTTTGACCATCTGGAAAGAATGAACGGAAGATACCAGACCGAAATGATAGTTTATTAAACAAAAATTTAATACTAAGCAGCTAGTTTAGTTAGGTGTAGTATGCTTGGAGCCATTGACGTGTGTCAGTGAAACAAAAAAAAATGGAAAGGATGCATCATATGAAAATGTTTGATTTCGTCAAACTCTTCCGAAAAATAAGGGTGAGCGTATAATCAAAAAATTAGATGAATAAAATAATTTAGCACTGTTGAATTTTTGTTGTATGCTATCAAACTAAAATTTTAATCTTAGCTTCTTAAAAGAAACATATAATTATATAGAAGTGTACATTTATTATCATATAATTGTTACGTGATTATTTACCTTCATGAGGTCATTACTGTCATTGATTCCTGAATTATTAAGACGGTATTTAGAAGTGATTTCATATTTTCAGATGCTACCACTGGTTCCAGTTTCGATTGGGTAAAAGGCGTGGCTGAAGTTCCAATTGTATATCTATTTGAATTAAGAGATAACGGCACGTATGGTTTCCTGTTGCCACCAGAGCTAATTATTCCAAATAATCTGGAAATTATGGATGCTTTAATAGAAATGGACAAAGTCACCAGACAACTGGGATATTATTCAGGATCCGTATTGGCAACTAGCTCTCTGTTGTTGTTATACGGAACGATCTTATTGAATATTCTTTTGAGAATATAATTACGATAAAAATGTCGTTTTTTTTTCCACACTTCAAGTAAAATTATATAATACCTATTTTTTTCGGACGTATATATTGTTTTAATTATTTTTAGCAAATCATCATATCAAAATTGGAAACTGCTGTCAATACTGTGTAATGTTTGTACACTATTATAAAATTCAATAAATTTATAATAGTGCACAAACATTACTTCAATGGAAGTTTTATCTATTGTTTAAACTGTAAATTAAATGATATTTAATGTACTGAATTGGCATCAATTAGATGACACCATAGAAAAAAAACAATCAACTTTCCGCTGTACTTTAATAAATGTTTCCCAAAAGACTTCCGGATGGTCACCCGTTCTGGTGCCACTATAATTCCATTATTATATGAGTGCCTCAAACGTAATTATGTAAAATTGTCGAAATAAAAATAATAATTACTACATTAATAGTAATAAATTAACACATGTGTAGTATACCACAGTTCTTACCACCTCTATAATCCCAAGTTGCTTTTTTATGGCATGTAATAAAGTTCACGATAAACTTTAATGATCTGATAGAATATCTTTACAACTATTGCCGAGTCGATAATAACGCCTAAGAGTTGTGTTGAACATAAAATAACAATTATTAATTTATTGGCAGTCGTCTCAAATGTTAGTACGGTAACCATGGATTACAGAATTCTTTTAATTTGTTTATTTGTTGTTGCTGGAATTGAAGGCGTTAAAAAAAGTTATTTGGATTATAAAGTATATTCAGTTATTCCTAATTCTGAGGAACATGTCCAGATATTGATGGACCTTCAAAAACAAGGTGATGTAGAGTTTTGGACAGATATAGTCCTTTTGGGTGAAGATGTTAGAATAATGGTTTCGCCAGAAGTGGAAGAAGATTTTGTGTTGTACACTAAAGCAGTGGGATTAAATGCTGAACTTCGTATTCCTAATGTTCAAGAGTAAGTTTTTAATAGCACATAATTACATATTTTTATTTAATAAAAGCTTTTTTATAAATATAAACAATTTTGATATTTTAGATTAATAGATGCTCAGTTAAGACCAGCTTCTATACAAGGACGGAATAGTGGTTCTTTTAATTGGACACAGTATCACGATTTAGCAGCAATACACGCTTGGTTAGACGAACTCGGTGAAACTTATCCAAATATTGTCACAGTACTGGTTATAGGGCAATCAAATGAAGGAAGAGACATTAAAGGTGTAAAAATAGATTTTAGACCAGAGAATAGAGGCGAGAACCCTTTGATAGGAATGTTGGAAGGTGGCATTCATGCTCGAGAATGGATTTCTCCCGCTACACTCACTTGGGTCATAAATGAATTTTTGACTAGTACGGATCCAGATGTGAGATTTATGGCTGAAACCTTTGTATGGCACATATTTCCAGTTACCAATCCAGATGGTTATGAATATACTTACACAGATGTGAGCGTTTTTTTATTATTACAATATACCCAACACATTGAAGTTGTTTTAGCATTATTAACTTATCCTTGTTTTAGGACCGCATGTGGAGAAAAAATCGTAACCCAGTAAACTTCACGACCTGCTCTAATCGCGACGACCTCAGTAATGGAATAGACTTGAATAGAAACTTCGATTTTCGTTGGATGGGTAAGCAAATTTTCCAAACCAAGAATCTCAAGCTATATATTCCAAGCTCTTTTCTTCAACTAAATAATAATCACATTAAATTCGTGCATAACGAACCATTTCGTTAACTTTATTGCACTCCCAATTTTATATTTCATTTTTGGGGTCTTTTAATTCTTGAGCGTGATATTTTCTCGATAATAAACAACCGAAAACAACAACAACGGTATGTCCTTCAATTTCTTTTTTTCTTCAGGCACCGGAGCATCTGCTAACCCTTGTGATCAAACATTTGCTGGTCCCTCGGCAGCTTCCGAACCCGAAACTAAAGCCATCACCGAGTATCTTCTATCATTAAAGACACAAGGCAATGTTATTTATTACATTGCTTTTCACTCCTTCTCTCAGATGATCCTAATACCTTATAGTCACGCTTCTGGTTACGACGTTCTCGAAGTTGGAAATTATGGCGATTTGGTAAATATTTCTTTGACAGTCGATACTATTGTGATAACTAAGTTTCAAATCAAATTCATTTTTTGACATTTATCACATACACATTTATTTCAGTTTGAGATTGCTATACGCGGCGCAGAAAAGCTGAAAGCTAGACACGGCACTGAATACAGAGTTGGCACATCAGCTGAAATCCTTTGTAAGTAATGAATTATTTTCATCGGAACTTAATATAATTTTCTAGAAAACCATTCTGTAACTTTTTTCAAGTTTACAGCTAATTTCAAAATAAAATGTTTTACAATGTGTTGCTTAATACTTTTAAAAGATACATATGTCGAATAGCCAAAAAAGAGTGATATTATTAAAAGAGTCAACGAGAAAAAAAAACACAAAGACAAAAAATCAAAAATAATTGTATTTTTCGATAATCAGCCTCCACATCAACTAACCCTTATCAAAATACAAAAAGGAAGAAAACTTATCAAAAATTTTATGTATCATTTTCTTGTTTTTTATTCCATTGGTTTTCTTAACGCCCTCATTATTCACAGATGTGGTCTCCGGCTCCAGCTTTGACTGGGTAAAAGGTGTGGCCGATATACCCATAGTGTATTTGTTCGAACTGAGAGACCTTGGATACGAAGGGTTCTTATTGTCGCCCGAGTTCATCATACCGAACAACGAAGAAGTGATGGACTGTTTGGTGGAAATGGATAGGACTACGAGGACGATCGGTTATTATTCTAGTGCTTCTGCTTTGATAAATTCCTTTGTTTTGATGATTGCCGGGATCACTTTCATTGGATTCATGAAATGAAAATTATTTTGGAAATCTATATTTTTTTATTGTAAATATATAAATTTTTGGCCATACTAAAATACCTAAATGAATATGCGATCTTGTTTTGCGATTTTTTTTTTATAGTGTGTACGATTTTATCTTTCGCTGCAATAGCACTCCATATATAGTGTAAACTATTTCCGAATTCAAACTACAATCTCAATTGATAATACAAACAACATAAACAATACAATATACATTTTTTTATAATTCAGAAAGTTCATTTAGGACTTTAATCAAATTTGTGGTACTTAGATTGTATTATTGAAAATGCTTAAAAAAGCGGATTTCGTATTTATACAACAATATACTCAAGAGTAAGTATAGCTATTTCATCTACGGATTAAACGCCATTATCTGTGTGAAAAAATATCATAAAATTAAACGAAATAATTTATGCAATTATTTCTTTTTCTTTAAACTGCTGTCTTATTTAATGTTCTATCCTAACCATCTAATTAACGTCTTATCGTTTCGTTTGACTAAAGACACTGCCCTGTATAATCGTTCCAACTGTGACCACATTACTACACATAAGGGGGTCGTGATTTGGACAGTGCAAGTACGTACATACCGGTGTATGAATAACATACCTGCATACATACATGTGTATGCGGGTGTGTTTATCGCCTCAATACTAAAGCGAATAAGGTACTGTACCAATATAAATATAATTTCATTTTGTATATAAAAAGGATAAATCGGCACGTGACCGATGCTCTAGGTAATTAATTGCCGAAATTTGTACGTACCAATTACGCTATGGGAAAAGCTTTATTTGCTTCTGTTGACTAATTTTCAGTTTGAACTCCTACAACGAACTTAAGCGGCTTAATAAACATACAACACTTTTATTGTATGTTTAAATAAGAAGTGCTTTTGTGCAGACTGTTCGTGAAGCAGAATATTACAGAGCCCGGCTGAAAAAAGAGCCGTTTTAATCAGCCGGCCGATAAAGTCAACGCAACTTTTCCAACATCTGAAATCCTTTATAAAGAGGTATGTCATCTGAAGACATGACTTTATCCACTCAAATAGAATGCTCTGCCATTGTCACAGCTAATAGAAAAACTTTACCGATCTTCAAAAAGGGCTATCTTTTCCTCCTGTCAGTCTTTTCTGGTATTTTCAATTTGTCGCCTGTTAAACCTTCATGACGTAATCAGCTACTTGTTTTGAATTGAAAATCAAATGACATTTTATTCAATCGCCGTTAATAAAATCACATTAACAATCAACAAAACAGTGGAAAACGTGTTTAAAAAATTAATGTGCTTAATTTTTCAACTATCGGAAATTAATTTTAATATGTTTATATTGGTAATCAAGCTTTTATTTATATTCATTTACAAGTTCAAACCTATTTTTGACCTCCAAATGGTGCGATCTCTGCGTATGCCTCTCGCTTCACAGACACCCATGGACCTTTTCATGCAAGCACGTCGGTTTACAATTCTTCAAATTTGGCTCTTTTTTAATATGTCAGAAATTTAGTGTAATAAAGTTTTTTCGTACTCAAAAATTACAATTGCGATACGATTCAATAAATAGTTACGTATTCAAACGCTGAAATCAACTATGCGATACAAATTTTGAAGCCATAAGGTTTTGTATCGCACGACGACATTTCAAATCATTATTTCATTGTAATAAACAAATAGAAATATTAATCACTGTTTAGAACATAACAATAGGCAATTAATAAAATGACGATGCCTAAAGTATTAGACTAATAACTCACCGCGGCTGCGCCCAAAAACTAAAGTGACAGACAGTTCGTCGCGCCGTAACGCTTAGTCACAGTAATATAATTACGCGGAAACAAAACGTGTAGCAATATGTTACGCCGCGGGTGGGACACAGGCGATCTGCCTGTACTTTCACTTTCGTACTACAAAAGAATTCGTTTTTTTTTTTCACAGCCCGCAAAAATACAAATAAACTAGCTGCGCCCGCGCTGCGTTCGCGTGAACGTTGTTGTACGAGTTTTTTTTTTTTTAATAATACTCTCAACGCCAACGCTAACGATCACCCGCAGTTGAACGGTGGGAAAAGACTATAAAAACTAAGATGCTTATTGTGGGTTTTCGTTAGAAGATAGACATATGCTGTCGTGGACTTTGTTGTAGATATTTTTAAGATCTACAATTTTGTAGTACATTATATTGATTACGTGGTTATATGTAAGCCACTCAAGCACTTCAAAAGCGTTTTTTTCGATTTGACTCACCATTACCGTCACGGTTCATTTCGCACGTCAATTTATGTAACAAAATATATCTTATAACCTGGCCAGATAATATAGCTGTGAATTAAAAAAAAAACATTTAAATCGGATAAGCGATTCTTGCTTGAAAATCTCTTAAACAGACATATAGTTTGAGTTTACAGTACAGAATTAACTAAAAAATTGGTTGCCTGTAAAGTCGGTATACGGGCGAAAGTTTTACGTGACAACGACTTTGAGTGGTAAAATCATTTTAATGTGAATATTCATTCGTATAGTAGGAAGAAGGATGAAATAACAGTAACAATTTAAAACATTTATTTATACAAAGAATTATATTTAAAACATTAATTTATACAAAGAATCTCGCACTGAATTTCATATTAACAAATTTTATTTTTACCTTTACACATACATACGTATTTATATACAAATATACATACAATAACTTGCAATACATTTGCGTACAATGAAACAGCGTTTACTACAACTTAACTTGTTCCTATCTGAGTGGAAGGGACGCGTGCCTTTCACTTTTATGTCTGTCTCTCTCTCGCTCTTAGGCGGGCTAACCATGCCCGAGTGGAAGGGACGCGTGCCTCTCACTCGCTCTCATTGTGAGCGCATAACGTGAGCGGAGCGTAACGCAGTTTCTTGAAGTGTCACCCGGCAAACCAATTTATAAGACGTTGTCACGTCAAAAAAAAAGATGTTTACAGTTTTACCGAACTAACAAATAGGAGACTTTTATGTTTATTAGTAAGTAGTTGCAAGCTAGAGTTTAGCACTCGCTTGGGACTCGGCAGACGCAGTGTAGCTTGAAATGTTTAATTTAGTTTATTTTTTTTTAAATATGAGACAAAGATCACCATAACGAAATAGAACACCAATGAAATAATACTTATTCAATACCTATATCGCTGTATAAGGTAACAAGTTTGGCTTAGCAATCTTGTCTATGAGACAAGCTGCATGTACTTAGCGGTGTAGCTTATTACCACAAAAACATTTTCTGTTAAAATTTGTAAATAATTTTAAATAATTATTACATATTTATATGATTTCCTTACCGTACCGGCCAATATGCTCGCTTTGACAATATGTTCTTAAGCTAGCTTTTGAGTATTTTCTCTATAACTTGTCTACCTAAGGCTAAGGTATCCATGTTTCCGGTCTATCAACGCATTAAACTTACTCTTAATACAAAAAAAATCTGAGACTAATGCTATCGCATGCTTATGTTAAAATAGTATTTTTTAAACCGGACTGAAGTACAAGCGATCATGTGAACCACCGGGAAGCAGGTGGTCACCGCCGCCCATGAACACTGGCTACCCCAGTGGATTCACCAGTGCGTTACCGGCCTCTTGGATAGCATAGGATATCTGGGGAGGGGGAGGTGGGCCATCGGAACTCTCATTCACTGGACGAAGGATAACAGCTGAAGCTGTTACTTCACGCCTGTATTTTGTGAATGGTATTCCACTGATCGAGACGCCCCATCTTCGTGCTGCAGATGACCACAGCTACGCTTTAAAATAATAAAATCTAGTCTACATTCTTAATTTCTCCTTTGCTGTCTTTAACTTCCATTTATGGAAAGTTTAATTTACCTTCAGATTTATCGACTTATTATCAGTACATGGCTTACACCGATTGGTGAGAGAATCCATATCTTTTCGTAATGTATGCGACTACTGTGATGGGATTTCTCAACAATAAAAGAATTGTTGATTTTGATCACAGGCAAAATCACAATTGTATCGATGTAAAACTTATGAGTTAGTACTAATTTCAGTATGATTTTCAATCCTACCGTCCGAAATCTAAGCCTAGAGATGAACAAGAATTTGATCCTAAACTGGAAATACGTATTGTTTTTGCGTTTATGAGGCTTTTGTCACTCCCAAAAATTATAATATACCACGCTATTTTGTAATAGTAGTGCATAAGACACGATTTACAGTTTTAAGACCAAACAAAATAAAGCGGCTTTGAAGCTAAATCTAGACTAATTTTATAAAAAATTAAAATGTGTTTGTTTCTTTACGCATTTGGAGAAGATAACTCCTGCAATTTACTGAGCTGTATTAAAAAGATTAGTTCAGTATTATAAAACTATACTAACGATGAGAGATGTAGGCCGTATTTTGTCATAATAATTATTTTCAGTACTACTGTATTATAACATCTTCCTCCCACAAACTGCAGAGTTTAAGATCCATTGTTGCCAAGTAATTAATAAACCAAATATTTATTGAAAAATAAAATTTTTATTCATAGAAAAAATCACCAACTTATTCGCAATCTAATATTCGTATATATAATGGAGTAGTTAACCTGAAATTGGAAGTTAGCACTGGAAACGACTGTAACAATTAACTTGCATTGTGTAAATTCTATTATATATAAGTTAATGTTTAATGTGTAAAATAAAAACAAAAGTTGGAAATAATAAGTGGCTTAAATATCGAATCTTCATTATGAACAAACGCTTTATTCCACTGAGCTACTAACCCAACCCTCGTAGTCAAACATTTTAGGGACGATAATTTCACATATGAAAATTACAATAACTGGACATCTGTAATTATTTACAAACACGCCCGTTTATATTTTAGGACAACAAATAAAATGGAATTCTGATGTAATTATTTCTAGTTAAATATGATTAATGTGCCGTTGCAGCAGCTTAAGGAATTGGCTTTGGTTTTAATATAATTGACCGATGTTGACGATATTGTTATTGGAATTGAACGTACATATGTTTTTTAGAAGTGTGAAAATGGATTTTGAAATATTTCAGTCACTTTTCAATCCATTTATAGTACAATAGGCTATTTAAAATACTTAGGCACTATATTGAACAAGGTTTTTTATTAAACATTTATCTAAATTTAAATAAATTATTTCTCATACAACTATCGGAGCTTTGAAGAACAATTTTAAGTTCTACTATTAATTAAAGAAAAAAGACAATCTAGCTTTCGAAAAAAATAAAATGAGTGCGGCTAGAAGTTGTGCACCGAAAGTTCTGTTAAAATATTTCTTATTGAGTTTTCTTTTCCGAAAAATATTTTGTTAATTTCGAAGTTTTTGAAGTTACTTAAAAAATTAAGAAATATTGCCTCAAACGGTCCCATTCACGTCACATACTTCAACTGCAAACGTCAGTTTGCGATCGCAAAGAAAGATGTTTTAATGTGATATAATTACGAATTGATATTTTTCAGATTTTTCCTTGTTCTTGCATCGTGCAGTTTGCTTTTTGCATAATTTCATGATAAAGTCAATAGGCGGTATGCTTTTGTAGTCGAGAAGTGCGTTTTGACGAGTGCGTTTGCGAATGTCGAATGAATATGTGACAAAGTGGCCATATCTTTAACTGACTAAACTGCTTGAATTTTTTACTTGAATCTCGAAAAAAAACATTTTTTTAAATCTCGGAATGATCATAGGACCCAGTATTTTAAATCAATTTGAACTTAATCATTTCTAAGGAAAAAGGTCTTGACAGACAGTCATACAGATGAACAGTCAGGTTGTTCCTTTTGAAGTAAGGAATCCTAAAAGCTTGGAGTACTTAATATAACGAGATAATACTCCCATTCGAACCATCGCACGAAACATGGGCACGACAACATAGAATAATGCCCTCATATCTGAAATGAAATATCAGTGTCAGCTCCTCACACAGAGCGCAGAGACCCTGAAGTTGCAGTGATGCAGTGATCCCCAGCGAATTCATCGTCAATTCTGAGAATTCAAATTCCAAGTGAACAGTACCTGAAAACGTCATGCCTTTAAGGCTGGATTTACAACCTTAAGGCCGAAACACTTTTGGTTAGCACGACCTACGCGAGTTTTAAACCTCTAATGCCATAGTGAACTTTTTTCTGAGTTGCGTGTAGCATACTTTAGGCGAGTTCTATTAAAATTCGAATCTGAATTGATGATACTTTTGTAATAGGTATTCTGTGCAATTGAAACTAAAGAACATCATGCTTTTCAACCTTGAATAAAGTTTAAGATAAGAAGCAATAGGTTATCGATTAGCATGAATTACGCGAGTTCGAAGCATCGAAGTATTAAAATAATATGGATCGCAGGGTTCTTGCTATTTTACACACGATTTTAATTTTAGAAGTGCGTGTAAACTTTAATATGAATGTAGAGTTTAGCATAAAGTATTTGAATTGGAAATTCGTTTTGCCCTGGTTATTAAAAAATACTTTTTTTTATTATATCTCTGGAATAATACCTCTCCAAAGCTGTGACATTTTTCCTCGTCCTACATTTAAAAAAAACGTATATCCGTTATTAAGTCTAACTGCAGGCTATTGAATAAAAAAATTCAATTAATCGTGCAGTTTTAACGCACGGTGATCGGACGAAAAACGGTTTAGAATGTAATTTTTATGAAACAGAACATTAAAGGCTTCAATGATTTATATCATGAAAATAATAATGTCTAAGCTACATTTAAATAGCAACACCTTCTGAAAGTCTGTTAAGCATTTCCGGAGATTTACGTATTAAAGTATACAAACAGACAGACAGGCAAACATGAATTAGAAACAAAAATAATTTTTTGTGCCTACTATTTTTCTACATCACCTCCAAGTAGTTTTTAGTCAACACGTTTAGGGAATAGACATACTAGTTCTTACATATAAAACGAAATATACCACGGGATTGATTCTTGATTCTTGAAACAACGTAATGCGAACCTGCTATTGGTTAGGGTCACGTTTGCAAATTGAAACACAGAAAGTTAGTCATAAAGAATTTATACTTTTATAAAGTTGAACAAGATTCCAATATTAACTTGAATAATATTTGATTAACAATATAGTAATTGGTTTGTATACACTATATCAAATATTATTTTGAAATTCATGCAACCAAACCGTTTTAAAAATCTCTTTTTAGGTGAGACAGTAGCGCAATTCTTTTCAATTCAATTCAATTCAATTCTTTAACACTGGTTTTCATGTTTTGTATATAAAAAATCTTCCTTAGAATATATATTTAAAAAATGGAAATACATCAATGAAAATAATTCCCAAACGGAAGCGGGCGCGAAATACGTTCGCCGGTGTGAGAGTTACGTTACGGATTCGTACGAAAAGATATTTTTATGTATCGCCCGGCGGCCGGGGCGGCGCCGCCCTCGCCGCCGCTTATGGTAATGTAATTTTTAATTCACTCCCGAGCAACGAATTATTGCAAACGACATCCTAAGCGTCGGCCTCACTTTATTTTCGGCTAACCGCAGGATATGAAATGTCACGTCTTAAATACGGGTCGAGTGCGATTGGAACTGTCGACAGGTCGGCGCAGGCGCGGACTTATCCTATGACTTTTTTCGATTTCGCGGTACATTACAGCGCTAAAAAATATTGCATACTTTGTAGTGTTATATTTTCATATATAGAAAGGTTTGTAATAAAATATTTTTCTACGTGTAGGTAATTTTGAGTGTTTGTTCGGATAAATATTTTTATAGACACGCATTTCTTTATTTCCGTTTTGAAATCCAGAAGCTTACTGCACGCATATTTTATCGTAAGAAATGGTTACAAAATCATTAGAAATGCTTAAAAAATAATTGGTTCTTTAGCTTCAGCCATTGGACGTCCACTTCTAGACGAAGCCTTTCCCCTAGATTTGCACGACGTGCTACCTACAACCAAAGACGGCCCGCGCCCCTGGCCAGCTCACCGGCCCAGCACGAGTCCATCCCACATTATGACGTCCACGTCGTGGTCACCACTAGAATTAAAATAAAAAGAGAAAATTTATTTTACTGTAACCCATCCTACCTGCACTGGGCGTGAAAGCGATAGATGTCAGGTGACGTATACACCTGAGAAAAGGTATACAAGGGCCGTAGTCGCCATGTTACGGGGGCAGATATTAAAAAAAAAACATAGTCCAACTATCAGTTTGACTACGTAATTACCGCAATTGCTAGTGCGCTGGGGGCATGTGTTTGATTCTCATACAAAACAATCATTTATTTCATTAAAAACCAAGATTCGTCTCGAGTTTCGGTTTTTCTATGTATTATGTATTTACGTTAACAAAAAAAAAGTATATATGTATTGTAGCAACTATTTCATATTAACTAGTACAAGCCTCAATGCTTCATTTGTAATCAGATGGTGTTGTGTTTGTAATAGGAAATTAATTTATTTATTATTTACGAGTGATAAGGACCGCTTATTGCCACTTCGACTGATCGATTCTGTATATTAATATCGTATTAGTATCGTTCTTTTGAATTTTTCGTTTCGTATTTCAATACAAAAACGTCAGCATTGTTCTATCCATCGCTAGTTAAATGACTTTTACTTTTTTTATAAAACCGACATAATATTATTTTGATACTTAAAATATTACGTCCTCAAGTTTATTTTCAAATATAAACTGAGCTTTTAACACATGAAATTAAACTATAATTGAAACAATATTTCAAAAACGTTTAACTCAAAAAAAATGCAATCATCCGAAAGTACGTTCCAAAAGCTATTTGCTCCGAATTTCAACAACGGAAGAGATCCAGACAAAAACCGCATTCACGTGGTTCCACGCCGACCATACACGGCTCGGAACACAAACGCCGCGGTAGGACGGAACTCGACTGTATAATTCCGTCTCAGATAGACCCTAATGATTATTATAATACATTATACGACGAGGATAAGCCGTAATGCTCGAATATCGGCCAAGACGTACGCTTACGACCCAGCCCGGGCATATATTTCGCGGCACTGAGCACGCAATAAAAGGTATTAGACGTCAAATAGGCGCCGTATATTTTCACGGAATTCCGGGAAGGTATCTTTTTAATGCTAACCCGATAACGCACGGTATTGGGATGATCCTCTCGTGTGAATAGTTTGGACAATTTAAAACCTAAGGGATTAATGTTCTTTATTAAAGCGTATTTAAGATTTTTTTTGATGTGATACATTTATACGCGCATTGAACTGGGATAAGACCAAGACGTCTCCAAATTTCGGAGATGTTTGGTTTTGGCCTATGCCGTCTGCGCCTAACCCTGTGCGCAGGTTGAAACGCTGACATGAGGCAATACCAAGCGTCTAATACTTCAGAGACGATATTTCCTCCTATGATTCCTCCTGTGATGAAGTTTTTTATAACAATAAACAGTGATTTCTTTATACAATTTATAAAATGTTATCTATACACATTAAATAAATCTATATAAAAGTTAATATTATAAAAAATAACCAGGGGACACCTGACGCACACGATTTTTTTTTGTTTTATAACAATTTCCGTTTTGTTTTTCAATTATTTTTATCAAAATTTAATTGTTTTC
Source organism: Eumeta japonica (assembly GCA_005406025.1). Classification (NCBI taxonomy): domain Eukaryota; kingdom Metazoa; phylum Arthropoda; class Insecta; order Lepidoptera; family Psychidae; genus Eumeta; species Eumeta japonica. The sequence continues at coordinate 108,907 of BGZK01001450.1, forward strand.
ATACGATATGAGAAGTGTTTTAAAAATGAAAGGATTATGACGAATGTTAATGTACTTCAGCAGTGCTACACAAGTAGTTTTCTATTATTGTAAGCGCTCGTATAAACAGAAACTTAATGTATTGGATTGACTTTAATCTTCGTATGATATGTATTTCGTTAGCTAACGTCATTGCCGTACATTTAAATTTCTATTCTCCGAGCGTTTACGACAACAGAAAGCCACGTGTCTAGCCCAGCAGATATGAAAAGCTGTAGTTTTTGAGTCTGTCAGTTTTAATGGATACCGGCAACTACAAGTATACGAAACGTAAAGTTGCTATTGAAGAATAACAGAGTAAAGAAACCGCAAAAGTAACCCTAAAATTCTGTAAAGTGACAGCTAATATCTAGAACACAATAAGAAGATTTGATGAGTCTGGTGAAAGAGCATACTGGTCCGTCAGAGGCATTTTATTTACCGCGGGTTATCAAGGAGAAGATATGTAGTTCTACTGTGGTCGTTTACCTCAAAACTGAGGTAATAGTACTTGAAGGCGGAGAGATCAGAGTATAGCGACGACTCGAAAAAGGTTGCGCTGAGAGTAACTTAGTTGGAAGTTTGAAGGTTTTCCCTGTACTATACATGCAGTTACCCCCGATTACCTTACTGATCCTCCGCTAGAAATGAGATGTTCAGAACTACAAATAGAAGAAAATGAGTCTTTGTCAGTTGTGTAATAACGGACAATTTAAGAGAGTTTGAATTAAATACATTCTACTGCACATACAATATCAATCATTTTTGACTAGTTCTTGATAACGTCTGATTGTACAACAATGTCAACTTTACTTTCGGAACACCTTTAGATTTTTATGGTGCCCTTTTTCGGAACTTTATGCTCCATAAATAGAATACGTTTAAGATAAAATGGGTCAGAAATGGATAAAACAAGTTGAACTTATATTTGGATTCCTGTAATTATGTCAGTTATGTATTATACATAACTGTGATGTATCCGGTCTAACATCCGGCATTAAAAAATGTACCCTCATCTATAAATTGAATCAAGTAATGTTTTATAGACAGATAACAGTATTATAAATTTATGAGAATAATATTTGCCACCGTAATCCTTTTGCTTCTAACGTTAATCAATTATTCAATAATTATTTTTTGTTTCTTATGTTATTTCCACATCGCAAGTATAAAACTCAATTAACAGATTAGGGTACACTTTTCTAATGCCGGATCTTACAGTATTACATGTCTAGGCGCAATTTATTAATACTTTATTATAATAAGACGGACGGACGGACGGAAGCAGAACAAGAATTTTTTTTTGCGTATTCATTAAAGAAAAGTTAACTAGCCAATCTCAGAAAATTCTAGTGCCAGTACTATATGCATGTAAAATACCCATATAAAACCTGTAAATAGATTTGTTCATATGATTGTATTGAATTTAACTGCTACTGAACTCTCTTTCATAGCACAAGTATCTATTTTAAATGGAATATTTTCAACTTAACACAGACAAGAAATAAAAGTATTTTAACTAAGAAAACATGACGCGTTTCGAAATATTTCACGTTTTCCATTCGGATGCCTTCAACGGAAAGTAAAATAAAAAGAGGCACAATACGTCATCAGTATAAATCATCGGCGTGTCCGAGGGAAAATAACACGGGGGGATTTTTGAACAGCAAAAAAATTGCTAAATAAAGAACACAAAACTCGCACGTCCGCCGTGCGCCGGCGTCCTAATGAAATATTAATCCCATCGGGGAAGACGGCCAAATTCTCACTTTTATGACAGCGCAAATGGATTTCGTTCGTTTAAAACGCGGCCGTCGTGTTTGCTCTGCGCCGGAGTCGTAACACGAGAACGACGCTTTAATGTTGTCCGGCGATGCGAGGTGGCGCGTACGTCGGTTTGGACAATATTTTTGCGGTATAAAGCTTCGTCGAAGCGACGTCCTGTCGACCTCGACGATTCGATTTTTGACGGTCGACGGCTGTCATAAAAGTGCGAAATTAAAGTACTTTGAAAAATATATAGAGACTGTGTCTCTAGTCTATCATGCCAACTGGTGACTAAAATTTATATATTAGACTACATATACATATACACATTAGAATACAAAATATTAGACTGTAACATGTGCTTTATTCCGCGACTCGTGAATGCACTTGAGAGTGATTTATGATCGAAAAGTTTATTTCATCTTTTGTCTGCAACTATAGTTGTACTCTCTTTAGTACACACAAAAATGGGAAAATTGACATACCTTGGCATACCATTGTATAGATAGTTTAATGAAGATTAATTGTGTCAGCTTCAAAAAATCATCATATAAAGTTAGTAAACCGTTCGCGTCAATGGAATACTTGTGAAAAAATCCATTAATTTTGCTTTTATTTATAAGCTTTAGAATTACAGCAAGTAGTTTCCTATTGAAAATGGCCGTATAATTCAATGTCGTCAATTGATAATTTATAAAAAATATAATTTTATCTACCAAAAGGGAAATCTCGCAAACAGTGGTGACTTCTAACAATAAATAAATATATCTCTTCCTTACAATTTGTTTCGAAGAGATTGGATTGTAATAGCTGCAATAATATAGTCTGGTTTGCACTTTTCAAATCTTTTGCACGACTATTAATTGTAATTATATATTGCAAATTTTTTTGAACAATTTTTCTTGTTTCTTATGAAAAATCAAATGGAAACGTTGTGAAGCGTGCACTTTTGAGTTTTCCGAAGTTTTTGTTATTTATTTATATTTCAATTAATTTATAGATCTTTCTCAATATCTTTATCGATAAAGTCTTGTTATATCAGAAATTATACAGGTAATTAATAAATATCCAGTGGAATTTTATTTTAGTTTTTCGTCGAGTCGCTATTGTGTTTCATGAAAAAAAATTGTGTATGAATTCACACGCACTAGAAGTGAAATGTAGTATTCTGGTTATTTTTTTAAGAGAATGAGATGAATGCACTATGGAGGTGGTAAACAGAGAGAAAGATAGTGTGCACGTTGACCGACAATTTGTTTATTACTTAAACTAATATTTTAGTAAAGACAGAAATTGTTCGATTCAATACAAAATAATTTTTGAAAGTGCGCAACAGTCTACGATCCAACAAAAAATAATGTTCTATAGATTTCAACGTCTCTCTCTCTCCCTCTCTTTGTATATATTGCGAGTAGATTAAGAATATAGTATACAGCATGGAGTCTAGTCTCCATAGTATACAGAGTCCTTATACAACAGTAGAGTAGTGGGGACGCAGACCGCTACGAACCATCGCATAAAGACATGATGGATAGGGCAACTATAGAGAAACGCATTCTATCTCATTATCTCACAGCCTAAAACCTACATATACATTTATATCTATCTCTTTTTCGTTACACATGTTCGTTTCATAAAATCCAATTCACACCGTCCCAAAGAAGTTTCACTTCAAAAATGTTAACGAATAAGGTGGTCAGAGCTGCAACTCGTCCGAAGTACGATCGTAGTGGTTACGTTTACTCGGCTATTTAAATGTTTCGCCTCCACAGTATCCTATACATAAATATATTAAATATTATGTCAAGGTTTGATTCATTTTGATTCATTAGCGTACGAAGGACGTGGTCATTTTTTAAATTTCTCATTAATTATTCGCTTGGCTTTTGGAATATTTTTGTTCGTTTTATGTATAAATTTAATGCAATAATGCACGGATTTAAGCCGTAGCAATGCGTCTACATTTCGTACCTTATTGCACTATTCAAAACATAATGTAATCAAAAATAGTAATTTCTGTTAAATCTAATAACATATAAAAAAAATTAAGAAATACGAAAATGTACATTGCTCATCAACATACCTACATTGGAGTCTACAAACGATGTTGCTCCGTAAATTCTTAATTTCAACATGAAAACATAACTTGATTAAACAATGAGATTGAATATAAATTAACGTAATTTTGAAATTCCTTAGAAGTGATTGTTGTTATTATAAATTTAATAATACACCAAAATGGAATGGAAAACCACTAAGTGCAAGACAGGTTCACTTTCAATATATTTTTTTTTCAATTTAAAATTCATTTTTTTTTCAATTCAAAAACTGAAATAAAAATGTATAGTGTGTAAGTGGATAATAAGTCAAAAACTAAGAAATACTCTCGTGGGATAGACAATGCAACGAGCAAACTAAAAAATCACCAAAAGAATAGTTCTTATCCAAAACATATTCAATTTTAACCCACAAATTACTTTTTCGATTTCCGAAAAGCTTATTAAAATCTGTGTATTAAACCAGACACACCGCTGAAGATATGTTAAAAGCTGTTTTAATTTTTCAAATGAGCTCTACGCTAATTCAGTTCGCTAATTCGAAAATAATTTTTCTTAATCATTTTCTCTTTGAAAATAATGTACGTTTTATATTTTCAAGTTTTGTGAGTTAAAAAACTTGAAAATTGGAATTGGGCTGCAGAGTCAACGAAGTTTTTCATTTTTTTTTTGGTTTTTCCGGCTTAATTTGTTTATTTTCTTAATTGGACTATCGCGCCTTTCCAATCCAAAAGATACCGAAAGACAAAAACGAAGTGTCAAAGATGTTCAGTTACGAAACAGGATGATTCGAAAAAAAAAACATCACTTCGATAGTCAACAATAATGAATGAAAAACAAAAATTCTCTAACAATCTTCGCCAGAGTTACATTAATTGATTGTCGTCCGCGTGCTTGTTGCGAGATAACAAAGAACTCGGCGGCCAAATTGCTCAAGAACCTCGCGTTATGAAACATCGCCGTTCTTTATTGGCGCTGGCGCAGCGCGTGGGGTCGCTCTGAAATCTTCACGGCCTTAACGTAATTTCGAGGGTGAGCAGAAGTCGGTTTGATAAATTACGGTTTTGAATCCGTTAACGGGCACTTTCATAATTATTTTTATTTCTAAGCATATCCCTATTTTTTTAGAGGGTTAGGTTGAGACGACAGAAGTCCCTTCTCGATAAGATCTTGGCATAAATATCTTATATAAATATTATTCAATCGTTATACAGAAAAAAGTTTTAATTACACGAGCTTTTAATTTTTCCAGTACTTTTACAAAACAAGAAACAGGTAATCAGCACAAAATTATTTTCAAAAAAATGTTTCTAGTTTTCCTAAAAGATAGTTTAACATTTATAGTTTTATATTTGCTATAACAGTGGTAATCAATAATTTTCAAAGTGCAAAATTTTATATAATGGAGAAATTCATGAATTCAGAGTGATCGCAGGGATTTCGTAGCAATGTAATACCAATCTTATTTTATGTGGATTTGCAAAAAATTTATCTGCCTGTTTTTTTTTTTCTAATTCACAGTTAATAAAACACTCGATCGGTAATTTTTTGACTTATTTTTGTTTATTTCTCGATCATTAACTTTTCCCTTTCTATTCAGATAACCGACGACATTTTAAAAAATCTTAAATTTAATTTAAATAAAATTAAAAACTTAAACAATTTTTCGTTTACATTATTTTAATAACGACGCCATGGTGACGTTTACGATAACGTGTCTTTTCACGGCTTGGTAAGCGTTACGATCTTGATTTGACCGTATTAATAATATGAGAACTGAAATTGCGTTGCTGTCTGGTATTTAGTAGATTTAATTAATATTTTTTTTATTGCTACTTTTGGAGCTGTTGAAGCACGGATATCGAAGACACATCACTTGTCGTTGAAGCCGAAACTGCTTTAAAACGTCGCGAAATGAATTATTACTGTTGTGTGGACGATGAGACCTCTTTAGGTTAAAAGGGTCTGGGTCAAAATTGTAACGGCGATTTCTGAATTGCCGCGTAAGCCCGCGCGCTTCGGATTTACCTCACAGTCGCCTCAGAGTACGGATTCTTGCGGTGTATGAGCAAAACGATGGATTCGATTTTTGGACTTGTTTATTGCAGCACGAACTTCACAAGTGGCGGCCGGAGTACAACTGCGACTGATGCACTTTTTTTTGTATTTCTCCCCATGCGAAAGGGATGGGGAAGGAGGAGAAGAAAATCCCGTTATAGGCCGTCCGTGTGCTCGACTAGAACGGACTAAAAACCTCCTGAGCAACTTGAGTCTGCAATGGCTCAAGCAAAACGCTATGACGCTTTCATCTTAAACGCGGCCATTTCGGCATAGCGATGCCGTCGACGCGTGACTGCCCTATGGGTGCCTTTAAGCGGGCACCTCGGCATAGAAGGTCACGTGAAGTTTACAGCACCGACTGAAACTTCAAAAGGGGACTCCGGGAGGCGCGGGGAGAGCACCGGATTGATGACCTTTATAGGTCGTAATGAGTAGGTTAATCCTTACTTCTATTCAATAGCCGTCTGTCTTATTTAATTCTATAAGTTTTTCCACCTCGACTGTGAGATCGTCGTGCGGATCTAATAGGACATTCCGTGGTCTTTTACAAAAATGATATGGAGGAGGTGGCTTGTATGATACGGCCGAAACTGCTAAAGGATTCGGATGGCTACTCGCTACGTCAAAGAAATGCTCCCTCATAAATTTAGAAATAGTTGGGAGCTCTAGGTCCCGGTAAAGCACAGAGTTTTTGACGTACCATGGTGCGTCAGCTGCTCTTCTACAGAATTTGTTCTGCACTATTTGCAGATGATAAAGTATATCAGGCTGTGCATGAGCGAAAACTGGACTCACGTATGTCATGACAGGCCTGATACACATCGTGTATATTGTACGCTTATTGCGTAACGACATTTTACTTTTTCTACCTATCATGCCATATAAGCGAGATAGGTAAAATAACGATAGTTTCCTAACACAAGCGATATTATCTTTAAAATAGAAATGCTTATCGATCGTGATACCTAAGTATTTATAGTGATGTTGCCAAGGAATTAGCTGATTTAAAATACGTACCTGGGGGTATCAAAAGGTACCGGGAATTGCAACTTACATGTACTGCAATTGAAATAAATAGATGCTAACTTATTCAGATTGAGGTCGATTCCCCAGAGGCGGAGCCATTGTATCAGCTCATCGGAGTCATTGTGGCTCTATGTAACCTAGGGATAATGTTTCCTATACTATTCAATCTAAGATAGAGTGCAGTGTCGTCTGCAAACAACACGAGTTGGATGCCTGTTGACGGTCGCGGTACAGAAGTGGAGAGAGCATAGAGCCTTGAGGTACTCCAGCTCTGATAGGTCTCATTGACGAGTACGTATTGTCCAGTCTGAAAGAGAAGTGGCTATTATTAATATAGTGGTGGATTATTAAAACAAGACGATCTGGGAGTCCTAATTGATTGAGGGTATGTATGAGACCTGCGTGCCAAACCCTATCAAAGGCCTTAGCTACGTCAAAGAAGACCGCTACTGTATTTCTTTTGACTTTAAAACCCTGCGAAATATATTCTACAAGACGGAGGGCTTGTTGCGTGCAAGAATGACAAGATCTAAAGCCAAACTATTCGTTCATTATAGGGTCTTTTCCTGTGAGTTGATCGCTTAAACGCGTTTTGAGCGTTTTTTCAAATCATTTACCTAATACGCTCAGAAGACTTACAGGTCTGTAACTGGCAGGGAGGTCGCGTGGTTTCCTCGGCTTAAAAATACCTATAACTACAGTTTCCTTCCAAGCTGTAGGAAAGTAACAATTTTGCATCCACTCATTGAAAATCGCACCACAGAACAGAACCACAAAACAGAACCACAAGTGGCGCAGAAAAACATTTAAGTGCTTTGCAGCTAATGGTGTCCCTACCTGGTGATTTTTTAATTTTTAGACCTTTAATATGTTTTCTGACTTTGTCATGCGTAATTCGATCCAGATCGTCTTTGGGTGGGAGGGAGATTCTGTGACAAACCTTCTTTTCCACCCTCCTAAAATGCTCCAAGTCATACGAGGGATTTTCTGAACATTGATGTTCAATGATATCAGCTAAACATTCAGCTTTTTCCTGGTCGTCGAACGCTATAGAATTATCAGGATGTTTCAGAGCGGGAGTGGGGACAGCTCCTTCTGTTTTAAGAGCTTTAGCAAGTCCCCAATAAGCTTTGTGACTAGGCGAAATTTTTGACACGAGATAGTTCCAATTTTCATTTCTAACTTCCTTCATGCGCGCCTTCAGCTTACGTTGGAGAACGCGTGTACGGGACCTATTCTCACATGTAAGGTATTTTCCCGCTCGACTTAAAGCAGCATTCTTATCCCTTATCAATTCGCTAACATCTCTAGGCAGCTCCCTGCGATCAGATTTCGCTGGAACCGTTCTAAACCTGTTCTCGACCACTGTCCTGATGTGGTTGGTAAAGGCACCTATTGCATTGTCAATACCGTCTGTTGAAACGATGTCATTTGAGATGGTATTTTAGATCGGGGTGTCTATTTCCTCAAGCGCGGCCGACACCTTTTGTCAATTAGTAATAATTTTAACTGATGGAGGACAGTCTGCGATCAAAGAGCCTAACCTCATGAGTAGGATCGGTGATCCGAATTGAGACATTGTAGAGGCTCAATGCAGCCCAATTTCAGAGCTGCACTTTTCATGAGAGCGATATCCAGGATATCAGGCCTATGATTATCATTATTAGGATTATAAGTCGGAGTGAGTGGAATTACGATTTGAAATGGAGATCTCCTGTGAGAATCTCCATCTCTCTACAGTTTCTATCAGAATAATTACACTTTCAGTAGGTGCTTTTGCTATTGAAATCGCCAAAGAGAATGATGGCATCCCCTAAGGCGAAGAGTGCTTCTAAATCGCTCCGGAGAAATTCTTTTAGGAGGGGTAGGTGATATTAAGATCAGAATACCATGTCCTGTCATGCTAAGCCTGCACGTGGTAGCTTCTATATTAATTAGTGGTGGAGTGTCAATCGGGCGGCAGTGAAGAGACCGATTGTAATAAATAGTGGTTCCACCTTTTGGAACGCCTTGTCTGTCTGTCCGTAGTAAAATGAAATTACTTATTTTGCAGGAATTTAGGAAATAATTTGCAGGTAGACCACCGCAGTTCTTGACGTCTTATTAATTCCCCCGGTCAAAGCATAATTTTATATGCAACTAATATGCGCATCACAATAATTTCGTATTCATGATTAAATACGACCAAGAACAATAAAAACAAACAAGATAAGAAATATTTTACTAAGGACACGATAAATATGTACAAACAGGCAAAAAGATAAATATTTTACAATGAACAATTCCTAACAACTAATCCCTACCCGAGTAATAAAAAGACAACTATTTAAATTATTTAATCAATACACACAAAATACAACTAAAAACAAAGAATTCTTAACCTAAGTCCGTTTTCATAAAACAAAATAACGCACATTTATTTACACATTGTCCATTTTAACACTGAGAGCGCGGCTGTACGTAACAAGAATAATGTTTGTGTAAGACCTTTACATAATTTACGAATAGAAAACGTGTAGAAAATATTAGTAGAGCTGGTTAGGCGAGCTGTGCTAACCGAGATACGAACCCTGAACTCTGAAATTCAATAATTTCCCACGCCGGCTGCACCGAGCGCCATTTCTACGCCGTGAATTTCCCCTAAAGAATTTATTTATGTAACAACTGAGGAAACATAATTAATTGGCACTTGAAGCAACTTTCAAACTCTGCCAACAATTCAGGAGTAAAAACGGGAGGGGCGGGAGGGGAGGCGCAGCTTAAGTGTCTTTCTGTATCATTATTAATTTTCCCCAGTGGTGCTTGTGTTCGCGCGGCAATTTTCTCAAGTTATTGTCGAGTGAAAGATTTTTGTTTTGAACTTGATGACTTCATGTTATTAAATTACGTTGTCTTACTTGCCCTCGTGAGCGACGAGCCCTTATGTGTATAATATGTAATGTATTAGATATTAAATTTATCTTACACAAACCGTCACAAGAGTTTCAGTTCGTAATGACTGAAAGAACGTCGTAAACTTATTTTTTCCTATTTTCTAAAAAATTTGAACTGTGACCTTTTACAAAAAGGTTAAATTTCTTAGGCTGAAAAAAATTCTCTAGACATTTCAATCTAAAAGTTTCGTTCTTTGAAGAGGGCGGATTTCAGAAGACTTTACAAGTCAACTTTTTTTATAACGTTTTTTGTTAATACATTTCACGTCGACTTTTGTTATATAACTTGATGTAGTTTACTTTAATTTTACTCTTAGCATTAGACTAAGAGTGATGTAAATATCCATATGAGAATCAATATAGCAGATATTTAAAACAGAAGAACAGAAAAGTGCCGACTCAGCGGTTAAGGGTGTCATCTACGATCCTGATGTAGTCGAGTTCAATCCTGACCATAATCAAATTGACCAATGAGTCAACTTGAGTTAAATTGAACCTCTAGCTTCATGTCTCGAAAAGGGTGCCACGTTAAGCCATCAGCTCCGGGTGTTGACTCGGCACTGGACCGACGTGAAGGGCTTTTGTTACAATATTCCTAACCTAAATTAACAGGCACAGTGCACAGCGGCTATGCAGTGTCTAGTGCAGTGGGCGATAAAATCCGATGTAAAGAAAATACAAACAATTCAATAATTCCTAAATCTATTGTAATCTCATTTGTACTTAATTTCGATTTCAGTCTTAATTATGTGCTGTTTTTTTGATTCAAGTCATATTATCTGGGCCGTTTCGTCATGGTAGATATCACGAGTCTTGCAAAGTATTTCACTGCGTGTGTCCGAATGAATAAATTGAACATTAACGATAGACAGAGCTATAGTTTTGTTCATAAGTACAATATATTCTCAACATGATAAATCATGAACACATATCCCAATGATATGAAACTAAAGTGATCCTTGTTCTGAATACTGGCTTGATGACAATCACAAATATGTACAAAGGCTTGCAGACCTCCATGAGCGAGTTGACCCTTACTAGCTCTTCTATACTAAAACGAAAATAGGAAAAAATCACCACTTCTCAAAGTATAAGTATACAGGGGACTCTTTTTTCAGTCTTTGTTTCTGTCTGAAAATTTTGTCTAAATATTTTTCTGGGACACCTTGAAACTCGTAACTAAACCTCAAGTAGTTGTAACCGTCATGACCTTAAGAATAATAACGAGTTTGCTGCTTTAAGGAAGGGTAAAAACGACTAAAGAACAAGTTGAATTACATGGTCACTTTCAAGTTGTTCTTTCGTCGTCTCTACAGGTATCAAACAAAGACGAATATACGAGTCAATCATCTCAAGGCTTGGCAATGTTAAGAGATTTTCTCTTAACATTGCGTTTTTAAGAACTGTTGCTACCTTAACGAATACGTAAGATAGTTAATAATTCTGTAGTATCGAATATAATTATAAGATTAATTCAAAATAATGCAGTAATTTTATAAAGGCTATAAAATCCTGTAGTGTATGGTAAAAGAAAATGACCAAAAACGTCAACATATTTAGAGTTCTTTTGACAATAAATGAAAAGCCGAAAACAACATTTCTCGACTTTGTACAAAAAATTTCCGATTTAATTAAGCATTTCTAAAAATGAAAGAGCCAAATAACACGCAATACATAAACCGCATACATACCAGTATATTTAGATCGCCTTTCCCGTAATATACATGTTAGACTTTTTAAAATATTTCAACATTTTACATGGCTCAATGTACACGACCGTCATTTATTAACACTCATTTGATGTGATTGGCTTTCAAACGAGTGGATTTCTTGAAATTAAAGCACTTATACTTTTTACGACTTGATCGAATCCTGCAACATTTCTGGTTCCAAAGCAATGTTCTCAACCACTGCGCCTACGGCTCTTAAGTGTAACTCAACTTATTTATTTACTTACTAGCTGCGCCTGCGACTATGCTAGTGTAAACTACATAGTTGTTGTTGGTTTTTTTTTTTTATAAACAAAGTAGAATTTTACTTGGGTATGTTATATATGAGATAAATAATAAGAATACAAATATTTTTAACTAAAACATACTTTTAGATATTTCAGGTTTTCAGTTTTTGGTTTTGTTCCAATACTTGAAATAACATATTTTACTTTCTATACAATATTTCGGGTTTCTTCAATCGGCGTATATCGGTTCACGCCGCCGACAGCTGGGTGTTATTTCAAAGAAAAAATCACTTGTTGCGAATCACATTCAGAAGATAGAGTTATGCTATCGCTAGCTATTTTGTAGGTCTTTTGAGGACCTACAATCATATAGCACATCAATTTGTAGGTTTACTCGGTATGCGCTCCAAAAGAGTCTTTTCACCAACTCGACCCGCCATTGCCGTCGCTGCTTATTTCTCGCGTTGTGTACGATACGTAACAATATATATTCTATAACTCAGCTCTGGCTAAGCTATGTTATCTGTAACACAGATAAGAATTAAAAAAAAAATAAGTAAATCCTGTAATCGGTTCTCGCGAGAAAAGAAAACAAACGGACAGACAGACAGAGAAACGTTGAGTTTTATAATATATATCGATGTAAGCTTTTCAACTTATGTTAATTAATGTTGTCTTGTACACACTACATGTTCGCTATATCTTGTATGTTGTATATGGAAAATTACATTTCAAGACGGCGATAACGTAATTCTATTATTTTTTGTCAATTCATGCTGAACAATAAGCAAGTCATTGAAAATAAATGTATGAAAACTTCTCGGTAAATATTGATATTATTAATAAATAGATTAATGATAATTACACATAAAAAGAAAAATTATAATTTGATTTTGTTAAAATTTTAGATAGATTTATACATATTTTTTGTGAACTGCCTAGTATGAAGCAAACATTAAATGGTTAAACATTAAATAAGCTTGTCCCAATACATCAGGGAAAACCGCATTCAAATCGGTGGAGTAGTTTCGGAAACTGGCGTACACAAACGCACAGTCAAACAGACGAAAATTCTAAAAACTGTTATTTTGGTATCTGTAACTTAAGTATAATATATGTAAATAGTTTTTTTTACAAAAATATTTAACGTACAGACAGGACTCGTTTACGAATTTTATAATATGTATATATTTATTGCGATATACGACTGTTGCAATAGTATGACCGATTCTATTCTTATACACTCTTGTTATGAGTTAAGTTATAATGAAATTTACGAAACGAGCCCGACAATGGAGATCAATTCTTTCTACCCAGTGGAAATCATTAAATATCCCAATTATAAAAAACAAACCAATTATACGATGAACATAAAGGAAGGAAAAATAATAAAAGAGTTAATAAATGTCTAATTTAGTCTGAAAAACAAACAAACACGCCAATCGACGAATATTTGCCCAAAATCTGGTTCTATCCGTGATTAACTCATAAAACTATCAGCAAGGCGATAAAATTGGACATTAAACATTATTAATGTCCCCGAAACTAAATTAGAATCAATTACAAGAGATAAAGCAAATAATCTTAATTGGTTAGATGGCGCTTTCCTATGAGAAGGAAAATTAATCTAATAATTCACGGATTGCGAAATTCGACCGTGTCAACTACGGCGTAAGGTATAGATTACAATGCATTCATCTCAAAAGGAAAGAAGGTTTTCTTGGTTTGATAGACACTGACAAAGGCGCCTCGCTTCGGCGATACCGTAAATAAATAAGTTCAAAAATCAAAAATATTGCAGATCAAATTCATGTCTTCGAATTACTTATTCATTAACCAAAAAGTCTTAAGATTCATCAAATCAGGATAGTCGGAGGCTTAAGGATACTCAAGCCATGAAATTCAAAAGACGGAAATTTAATGTTTTAAAATTTTTGAGAACGCTTTCTTCCACTAAGGTACCAACAGAGAGAACTATGTTTTTAAAGGGAAAAATCTTGTATAACTTATATATAAATATAAAAACTTAATTATCATCGGATATTTATGTTTTGATACCTTAGGAAGGTATTCTTTCTACTTACATCATGATGATTGTGTATTGTTTGTATATGTATGATTGCATATAGACTTTTACTTTTAATGACTATTACGCGGTTTAATCAATTTAATATTTTCTGCATCAGCCTAATATTTATTAGTCATCTAAATCCTTACGAATTTGAGATTAATAAGAGCAGTCTAAAATAACTAAAGAAATAATAGTACTTGACAAATGATACGTTATAAAACATATTTCTTAAAATGCTTTTAAGACGATCGGCTAATTGCTTTCAAAAATCCCCGTTAAACACTATAAATTCCATTAAAATTGGTTTATTCTACGTAAAGATATTGTCGCAAATAAGAAACATATAATGATTTTTTTTACATTAATTTTTTTTACAAAATACCTCTATCGCTACAAGTTCCTGAATTGACCAGCAAAGTCAATCGTTTTGAATATTTGCTGATCAAATATTAAAAAGTGAAACGCGGGTTTAACAATCTACACAGAACTATACTGCGTTTCATCGACATATTGTAGAACATTAAAGACGTAGTGTTTCAAAATCAGTCGTATTTAGTTAAATACGACTGATAATAGTTAAAATTTATAGTTATGTCAAAATCTGTTCCTTCAAAAATCACTTGTTTAATCGGAAGTTTCCAAAATGAATTACGAAGATAAACTTCAATTATTTTCTATTACTATAAATTATTAAAAAAATAATCAAATTAGAACTAAAATATATGACTATGTATATACCGTCAATGTTAAAGATGCCAAAATGGCGGATTTGAAAGTTAACTTAACATTTGGAAGTGGTCCCGCGCACCTCTAAAGTTACCGGTTAACTGTCAATTGTGAAGTTGAAACAACATGTTTTGTCGTGTTTCACTTTTAACTTTAACAGTTAACAGCTAATTATTGTAAAAGAGAGTTGGAAGCAAACCGCTGTAAGAGTAACGGGCGTAACTTGCAGAAGGAGTCAGTTGAGTGCCAGTGGGCAGGTCGCATCACTCGTAGAACCGATAATTGTCGAGGGAGAAAGGTTCTAGAGGAGGACCATGCAGGAGGTAGGATCGTGGGACCGAGCCCCTTGCTGACGATCTGGTTTGCCACATCGCTCGTAGAACCGACAACTGTTGGGGAGGATTAAGGTCATTTATTGATGGACCACGTTTACAACCTTAGGTCGTAGGACAAAGCTCCCAGATGGCCAGACGATCTGGTCAATGTTAGTATTCGCTATTGGTTGCAAGTGGTCCAGAAATTTTCTTTAGGTTTAAAGTATATTATCTCCAGCATTAGACATTAGCTACTGAGATTATTACAATGATGATAACAGAGACTCGAAAATTTTAATTTCTAATAATATATCTATATAATAAAATTTACCTATATTAATTATATGAAAAAACATTAATATATCAGTGTATATGTATATAGTAATGGTACTGATAATAGTATACATACAATTCTTTTTTATTGCAGTAAATACAAGCAAAATACTATAATCATAACCTTTACATTGTAAAGACCAAGTGCGAATAACTGCTATATAATCGAGGGGGCCTATTAAAAGGTGCTATGAATATCAAAACTTCATTATCCCAGGAAACTGGCCAAAAACGCAATTATTGCGTGGCTGTAAGGTCCTTTTATGCTATTTTCTGATTTCCAAAACGATAAGTTTTTCTCATCGGAGACGTTCGATTTCGAACTCTACCACCTATAAAATAAAATCTGAAATACTGTATATATCACGTTGTATTTTTTGTCGTTTCAAAAACGTGAAACACAGTAATGACAGTAATAAATCATACGCATCGTTAGGCGTTCTCCCCCGGCGTTGCCCCTTCGATTCCCGGTCGAAATGGCATCATCTGTCAATACGAGTACACGCGCGGCGGTGACTGGCGATGACTCGCTAATGGACTTGGCATGTTGCATTGTATCATAACACTTGTAAGAAATCGTGTATGTGTGCCTACATATCGGCAAATATTGGATAGTGCGGCCGCCTGCTCGCTGACGGAGGGGCACGCATCGATAACTATAAACAAATCCATAGCCCCGTAAGGTACCTTTATGTAATTTACGGAGGTGATGAAGTTCTATTAAGTTTAACTATTTATATATAGCATAATACACGTATACATGTAAATGGTAAGTTTATAACTATTCTCTTCCCTGTCAGAAAAATGGGAATAAAATGCCAGTGTCGAGACTTATCTGATTAAATTTATTTAAGGTAGGTAAAGTCTGTTCAATTTCTGACAAAATAAACAAGTTAGATTTGACTTTCTGATTGAATCAAATTACGTTACATCAACCGAAACAGAATCTATTTTGCTGTATTATAGTTTTAATATTATTGATGCCGATTTGTACCAATCTTTTTTTATCTAATTCTATTTTTTTATCTACAGTTATAAGTAAAGAGAATGTAATCGTAAACCGACGTTAATATTACATTCTATTATAGAAATTTAAGTTTTATTTGCGAATTGTTAGTTTTGTGTGGTTCAAAATAAAATAGGATTAAATTAAAAATTAAGTAGCTGTTATAATTATGCCAAGAATGCAATTTAAATGTTACTTAACATTTTAAAATCGCGTTTCAAGCATTTTTACTTAACTATTCCGGTTTCTTTGAACGCCTTGTTATAATATGCGATAAAAATCAAAAAACATTCATCGTTGACCCAGCCCAGAAAGCCTATATACAACTTATGGATAGATTTCGATTGGCATATAAGGACTTATGCAAACCTGAATCTCTGTTAGTACAACTGTTGCCTAGACGTATGGATTTATAATTCATATTGCACGTGGATTTCTTGTGACAATGTTGTCACTAGCATCGTTGTTTCTAAACGCAATTAGTCTTAAAATCAACATGAAACTGGGCGATCAATTCAACTTTTATATGGAATCAAATAATTAGCATGACAGTTTTATTTTATACGACACAACATTAAACGGTTCCAACCAATAAACAACATATTTAAGTTAGCAACCGTGATTTGAAATTAAATTATAATATAGCACCTAAGCGATCATATTTAGAGTTAATGTGAAGTTTCAAAAAATGACGGTGATGACATCAATACAAAAAATCGAGAACAAATTCTCTCTTCATTATTTGGGAGATATATACTATCTATCCTTGAATCCTACCTAAAGCTAAACGGTATCAGTAGATCAGCATTTAATATTTTTTAGTCTGCTATAAAATATACCTCAAACTGCACTGATGAGACCAGAGAGGTACACCCAGCTCGAAACTGGTTAAAATAATAAATAATAATTTTGAACAGCTACTGACAGCATTTTAGCTTAAGCTAGGAATGAAGGATAGATGCTTACCTGCAACATACATTAACATGCAGCATGCAACCCACAGCTGACCCTCGAATCTGCCTCTCCACTACGAAACTCTATCCAAAGGATTGTATATTGATTCCAGAGGATTTACAGATATCGAACACCTAAGGTGGGGTATTTATTTTTATAATTATCTCAGTCCGCTAATCCATTACGATTCACACTCCTTACACTCTGGTGGATGTGACAGTTGGCACTTTCCTGAGGATGTGTCTGGTTGGCATAAAACGTACGTAGAATTAACAATTTCACGGTTAGGGGACTAAGATAATTATAAAAATAAATAACACTTGCTTAGGTGTTCGATATCTATCAATCCTCTGGAATCGATATTCAATCATTTGGATAGAGATTCGTAGTGGAAAGGAACATTTAATTTAATGCATGTAGCAGACAAGCGTCTACTATGGATTTCCGCGAATTAACACCTCTCACAATACAATATGAAAGATAGATGGTAGATGTCTACCAAATATTGAATAAATAATTTGTTCTATATTTTTGTCATGTCCGTCGGTTTTTGAATCTTTAAATTAATAGTTGCAGTTGAAAGCACACAAAAGGAAGCAAAAGTCGCAACAACTAAGGAAAAATCTGTCGCTTCCGACAGCAAATGTTATCACATTTGATTAGATGATTTTTTATATAATCCTATTTTTTACATTTTTAATGAACCGAATGACATTCGCGCCACCAAACAAATCTAAGGACGTGTAACATATAGAATCCAGGTTGAATATTTAACATCTACGAGGGAACATACTAACATAAGGACATACATACATACATACAGGTCAAACACACGACCTTCCTTTTGGGCTTCATCGCTGCCGTGTAAAAAGAGTAGTTCTCAATATAAATGCGCAATCGTCAACGAAATGAAACACTAATAAATCCCTATAATTGCGGCCGTGGTGTGACACGATTTAATGGAGTTCATGTGAGTCGGAAGTAGTCACGGCGAGGCGTTCAGGTAACTGATGGGCGATAGACGGGCCGTCCCGCCGGTCGTCCGTGTCCGCCCGTCGCTGACCGTTGTCGGTGCGCCGGCACATTAGTTATTAACAGGATAAAAATATAATATAATAGGGTTATTGGCACTCTATTCATTTTTGACGTTAATACGTTTTTAAATTTGCTTCCATAATGGGAGGGAATACAGAAAACTGATAATAACTAAATCGAGGTTTGATACTGCAGTTACTACATATCTATAATCTACATACAAAATTTAATTGCACCACTTGAAGATATCAAGCATTAAAGAATTAAAGAACACCTTACCTTTAGTGAGGACTGTAAAACATCGCGCTCAGCATTGGGAAAAGAACCGATATTTTGAGGCCGTTTTGCTGTGACACAAAATTTATTTTTAATATACATTTTGACTCTGTGGAACTATGATTTTCGTTTGAGTTTCAATCGTTAGCTCTTGTCAAAATCTATTTAATGCGTATTTTAAATATTGGCGAGAAAAAGTTGTAATATATATAGAGTTAAAGTAAAACATTGATATTAATAATGCAACATCGACCTATAATCGTCCAAAAGTCGAATCAAAATATAAAGATCGCATATGGTTGGAAAGGGCTTCCCGAAAACTATTCAGGGATATTCAGTAAACTGTATAAGACTGCCGGGAATGTAAAAGAATGAAGGCGTCCGAGCAGATCAACGACGGCGCCAGTGCACCTGCGGCTGGGGCGACCGAGGTTATACAAGTGGATGATGTAATCGCTTCTACATCAAGGCTGGACTGTATAGACGTGAATCGTGTTCGAACACCAATTATAAAAGACGTATTTAACAGCAGCTAGTGCACGTCTCATTACTTCGTTTATAACTACACGAAATCCAAAGGACTTCTTAGTGTTCAAGAATAATTATACATAGCATTCGCTCAAAGAAAATATTATCCATTACGTACACGCATTCACATAAAATACACAGTCTTGTCAACGATGCAGGCAAATGCCGATTTTTTACTTAAAGTTTCATCACTTGAGAAACAGTGAAGGTTATTTTTTTTATAAATAAATGCTTACTGATTAGATGTTAATCAGGCGCGATGCAAAAGTAGTGTAAAGTTTTCACTGTTATATATTCAAACGTTCAAATGGTTTGATCATCAAATAAAAATGGTTAGAATAAACTTTGTGTTTTTATAAAAAAAAATAATTAAACTTAACACTTGTGCAGATTTCACGCAGTAGACAAAAAACCGTAAAAAAATTAAACTCCGAGAGAATGAGACTCGTGGGATAGTCATAGCGTTTATTTGTTATAATATTGGTACAAAGTTTAAAAAGTTATTTTACATTTTATTATTTATATTTAATGTTTGGTATTTCAAAACAATGATAATTACACGTAAATAATTACAAAAATACACAGGCGCAGGCAAGCTAAATCATATGGACGTATATGATTGCCTCCTTGTAGCGGTCGTTTTTTCGTTGCATACAGCTTCAAATCAAAACGGTACTAAAAAAATTATCAGTTTAAAAACCGTTATTTTGATATTATAAATATCAGTATAAATATAATACGTACTTAAAACTCAAACGTGTGTATTGAAACTTCCGATAAGATGATTTTTATGTGTTTGCTTGCTGACAAACGTGTTCATCAGGCATGATATGTTACAACGGTTTCACAATTATTTTTTTTCTGATACGGGAGTGGAAAATCTTATAATAAAAATCTAGGCCATCGGGCACCAATCCCTAAAAAAACTCTCATTTTTAACATTACTTTTGATGAAGTCGTCAGTAATAATTTCTTCCATTTTAAATTCAACGTCTGTAAATCAAATTTTATTTTGCCTACTATAACATAGGTCAAATCACGTATTTATTTATGTCTAAATACAATTTTATTCCACGGCCACTCCAAGTGCACTTGTCCTTTAGATCGGTCGATATAAAATTATCGTTATCGGTTCTTCTGTCTGATCGAACATTCTGAACATTCTCAATCGATTTATCTACTAAGTCACAATTATCTTCAAATAACTTATCGCATATTCAAGTGTACATGCCGTATGTGTATCTCGGCAGCATTTTTTTTACGGATAGAATAAAAAAAATAATATGTGTACGGACATTTTTTCGAATTCAAGTGGTCATTAAAGAAAAATGTTGAATTTATATAAGAAAAGAGTTTCGAGTCGCTTGATTAAATGTATTAATTTTTTAATTGTATTTAAATATCAAAGTGCTTTTAATACATAAAATTTTACAATTCTCAAATACAATTTCAGGCTCTACTTTTTGAAATGAAAAGGAAGTTGAGGAAGATATAAAAATATTTAAGTACTTAAATGCTCTGTGTATTTATAAAGATCTGTAAAACATGACAGCTTCTTAAATTAAATACTTGAAAGGTATTTATTGAAAAAAATCAATGACATAAACTCTATTAATTAGCAGCTTATATATGTACGAAAATTTGTTTAGAGTCTTTTCTACAAGAATTAAGTATATGAGAAAACTATCACTTGTGGAAGTTATGTAGGTTGTCCTCCTTGAACATTTCCGAAACGATGTCTAAAAAGCTATCAGAAATAAACGAAAGAGGCGTCTCCCCGGGGGCTGCATGCCGTAAACACGATCAAAAAATCAGAAGAAAAAGGAAGCTAATAAACTCCCACATAATTAGACAACCGCTGTCGGGGAATTCCCTGAACGATTACGGATGCGTTTTCACTAAATATACTAACCTAATATATTTATAATCTTGCGAATAAATATCAATTAAACTTTCATTCAAACCCTTACAAATATGTTCAATAATGCATATACATAAACCACATAAATAATACCCAAATATACAACATTTGTCTCATCAACAAAAAAAACATGTTAAAGCCATAGTCCCCGTTTCAGGCCTATCATAACATACATTACTAACTTCATACACATATTTGAATGTCCTAGCAATTACCTACTGATATTTCCTTTCCCGTTGAAGTGATAATAACTGAATGGTAATAATCAACTTGG
This sequence comes from Eumeta japonica, assembly GCA_005406025.1. NCBI lineage: Eukaryota > Metazoa > Arthropoda > Insecta > Lepidoptera > Psychidae > Eumeta > Eumeta japonica. The sequence continues at coordinate 130,164 of BGZK01001450.1, forward strand.
AAGGTCGAAACCTATAATTTGAAAATTCCATAATTCCAGTATCACATAATAGTTTTAAGTTCTTTTACCATCAAACATCTAGAATTATGTATAAACATAAGCCAAAAAAGGATATATGCACTCAAATTCAGAGGATATAACAGTACTTTGACATTAAAACATGCCGAAATATGCGGGGATAGAGTACTAAAAAAGACTGAAAAGTTTTTCGCCACCCATCTACCACACTATTTAAATAGCTATTATAGTTAAATAGGTAAAAAAATATTATAATATGGCAATACGCTTCCCAGACTCCAAGAATGCCGTCCGTTTTGAGACACGTGAAAATCCTACAATTTCACACGAGCGGCGAGAGCGCCCTAAACGCTAATGTTGACAGTATGAAAAATGTCCGTGGGGCGTCACCACCATAACTTACGGTACGTCAAAATACCACACAGTCGCGTCGACGCCACCCCGCCATGTGCGTGCGCACGCATGTGCAACGAGCGGCGGCGGTGAATGCGCCGACGTGTGCATAAAAAGCGGGAGTGTCGTATTGCAGTATATTGCCGAGTTTGTCGTTGGAAATGAATTCTTGAACAAATATCAAATATAATATTTATATTTATGTTTTAAGTATTTGCTTTAACTTTTGTAATTCGATAATAATACAATTAAATTTTTAATTAAGAATTTTCCCAGAACCTTAATTTTGTTTTCAGTTTACGTTGTAAAATTTTTAATATCGACCTGTTGTTATATCTCAAAATAAGGTGTTAAATGTATCCCTTGATGGCGTTTTAAGAAACTCAATAGCCTCACATCCCAAACTGTATATTTTGTATATATGACATAATGACGAACACGGTTTGATGGTGGATTTTAAAAGTTAATACAGAATTTATGCGAGTCACTGACAATTATTTGGTGATTTCGACATAATGATTATTTTGTTTTCAGTTTACGTTGTAAAATTTTCACAAGGAACCTGCAAACCACTGCAAGTTATACCAATACTTGGGTAAAAAATTAAAAAAAAAAATTTGAATCATATATTTGTAATACACTCTTCATTTATATTCAATACATGCAATCAACAATCGCAAATTACCATAGAACTTATATTTAATTTAAAAAATATATGAGAATCGAATAAGAAACTTCTGAAAAAATCTTAACGCGAACCCCATAGCAGAAGCGACATTTCAGAGTAAATTAACAAAACTATAAACAGTTGGCACGTTCGGTTATTGGAGCTTTTAAGTTCAACGGTGTTGAGCTATTTCAGTCGCACGCGCAGGAAGTTCGTTTGTAATTATTATTAGTGAAGTGATCAAAAGGGTTACATTCTCTTGTGAATATAAAATATTAATAACTCGGCCCTGTAGAGAACAAAAAATGTTTGGAAGCTTTCTCGTAAGCAAAGTTGTTTGATAGTTTATCTAACAATTTTGTAATGAAATTATTTAGCAAATCATAAAATTTGCTGTTTCTGTTTTTGTAAGCGTAGCCAGCGAAATTAAACCAACCTATCTTTGTAAACTTCTTTCAATTTTTCTACCTTTTTAAACGACTGTAACAATCACAATGAAAATATATATGTATATTGCATAATAATTTTATCAACAGTTACATATCAATGTACATAAATAACTATATCAATGGTCAGTCAATAAATTATTAAAACATTGTTTAAGTACTCCTGTTGTTATTTGTCTAAAGATACCTAAGGACATTAACATGTTTTTTCTTACCAAATAATATTATCATGCGAAAGTTTTTAAAAATTGTGTTATTTAAATGCAATTAGCTTCTTACCTGATGCTGCGTCTCCTTTGGAATACATGTCGCTAGTCTTCGATTCTTATCCTGATTTCTACCAACTAACCTTTTTAGCTCGTGCGGACCTTACAAAAATTGATGAACAAGTTTACTAGTCCACTTCTGGAATTTCCGGTATAACTAAAAATGTCTTTATTTTTTTAATGACGACTTATACGACAACAAAAAATTTAATCAAAATCTATGCAGAATCGTATTTTAGTGAGCCTTTCTAAATAGTCATTAAGCATTTTGAATTAAAAAAAGCATTTTGTAAACAAAAATTGTATCATTAATGCATTTCTTTACGAGTTATATGGATCGATTAAAATTTACGTATGTATTAAATGTTATAAATCATATGTACTTGACATGTGATGCGGCGATTTTTATTCCTTGATTAACGATTATTATGACAATAGTTAATAAATATTATTAATTAATAAATAAATTAACAAGCAGTGCAGTAGAGATTATTCAAAAAAATACTTACCTCTCTACGGTCATTTCCTTGTAGGCGGGCAATAATACGCGCATCGCTCATGAATCTGCGATGGGGACGCGCGGCTTCCACGAAGAAAATTCAACATTGACATTTAATTTTACGGGCCGTTAGTAAGGAAAACAATAAAATGAGGGGGCATTAGAACATATTATCATATAAATTGAAAACGTCTTATGTACAGTGCAATGCGTGGAGCCGGCTATGTCAGATAATTATTTATGAAATGAATGGACTCACATAAATTGCCAAAAATGTATTTTACCATTATGTTTTTAAAATTTAATAATAGTGAAAGTAAAAATGTCTCAAAATGAAATCATGATGTTAGAAAATACTGCTACTATTAATTTATTAGTTCTTCGCTGTTCTTCTAACAGAAAGAAGACGTTCAATTTTTTGTTTCTCTCACTGAGTCTTCTGTTAAATAGGTAATATTTATTTAAATAAATATTGTCCTTTTAGTGTTGAATAGTGATTGCCTTTTTATCAAAAAATATAAAGAAAATTTTAACATTTTTAAATAAAATCTAAAGTTCATATTGATTCGGTTACAGGTGGTCCAGGATCGATTAAAGTGTAACTTAAAGGTGAAGGTGTATGCTCAGTGGTGGACATCAATAGCAGAAACAACCCAAATTATTTTATTTATTAAAAAATACAGATCAGTTATAGAGGAAATCACATAAACAACTATAAACTAACAATTAATAATAGAATGTATAATATATTGAAAGAAAATTGATTAATGTAAGCTTGGGAGAGAAATACTTTCAATTTTTGGAACTAGAAAATTGATTCAGCACAGTAGGTATCTGTATTATTATTAATACAGTGGAATTAAGTACAACAATCGAATAAAATTTGTTGTTATCATTATTATTAATAGTTTACTAAAATATTTTGTTATAAACGTGCGCTCTACGCCACCCATGTTCCGAACGAAAGGGAATAGGTACGGCGCGTTATGATTTGTGGACGCACGTTGACGTCCGATTTCAGTCATGCGTCAAATTGTGGGGGGCGACATAATTTATTATTATTTATCTTCCTGTAACGCGACCGCGCGTTTTATTCCGGCGACACTTTAGAGCCCGAAGGGAGTTATTTCTGACACGTCTCCGCCTGTCCGCCGGCGCGCGTGTTAAAAAGCCGACGTGGATTTATCGCCGTGGACGATTTGAGGGATTTCGTATCTTTATCGGCTTGTTTATCGGTGCGATATAAAATACTAGCCGAGCGGCCGCGGTTCCGCCCGTGCGTGTACGGTACATGCTCTCGTTTCCGATCCGATCGCAAATATCCACCTCGTTATCCATCCTAATTCAAATCTACCACTTTATTATAAGTGAGCGTTATCTCGCTTCATACCTATTACCTATTGAATGGCATTACATTAAGTAATAGGTATTATTGTGTTTCGAATATGTTTCGTTCTTTAGATCGTAGGTATGCTGTTAGCTTAAGATCTCATTAGGATTCCTCGAATTTCCGTATTAATGGGTGTTTACGTCACAATACAAGTGTACTATTTCAAATTATTTCATAAATGACAAGGTATACAATTCGATGGTTTTGTGGGAGGAATTTGAAGCTGCGACAGGTACACAAATTTAGGTGTATGGAAACGTATAATACTAGACCGAGACCTATGATATTATTGACACAATAATTCACTTGAATGACGTTCCAGTTCGATTACTCGGGTGAGATTTTCATGCTAACAATATATATGTAGAAATTCACTGGTTTTATTCTATTCCATTAAATTTTATTCAATCCTGGCGCAGAGAGCATGGTCTTTCTAGTTATGAAATAGCAAACATCTTGGCACCACCGTATTGATTTATCCCACAATCAAACATTTAAATAAGTCGTACATTCCATCAATTTAACACGCACTTGCATTGTCGCAAATATAGTTGCAGAATCGATTCATTTTGAAAAATTATAAGTCTAAATACGTATAATATCTGTAAGTTATCGAAATTAATAGAATTATGATGAATTTCACATTATACGTCGGACAATTATCTAAAATCGCAACATACAAAATCTAAATTTATTTAGGTTTAGAAGTTTTTGCCGAAAGTGCTTTCAAAAACATAGTTTCGACTGATAATCCATGATCTCTTTCATCTCCATCAAAAGCAAAATGGAATTTTCACCGTTACAATATAAATTATATAAAGCGTGTCTACTTTGACACTGGTTATGTACGCTATTATAAGAGTTAGTTCAAAACTACAAAAATTATGAAAATACCAAATAAAAATCTTGCTCAGAATTATTAAATAAATGATTTTAAAATGTATTCAGAAACTAATTGTACATCCGATCGGGGACGCCAAATATATATCCAGCTTATGTTTTTTTCACCCCAGTGCTAACTTATAGAGAAGAAAAAGGTTCGATTTTTTTATCCAATTACCCAAATCAATTACGAACGTTTTTGACGTTTTTCAGGATTTTTTTATTCGTCACACATAGGCACAGTTGAATCTCGTGCTAGCATAAAAATAATTACCTGTTTACAACTTCAACCGCTGCTTTGAACCGAACGACCGCTGAAAAAAATACGAGTCTTAATTAAAAGTTGAATTTTCAATGAGCGAATAACGCGAACAAAACGTCTAGTAGAAATAAGTTTCAGAGTTGGCGGTGAGTTATGCGAAAACTCGTCCCGCCGACCGCGCCGTTTTATTGTTTCGGCCGCCACGGCAAAGGAAAATGTTTAATGTTTTCGAGTACTGGGTACGTGCAAATACTACTGGCCGACATTAAGGACCTCTCTCGGTGGTTTTCGTTTGCGGATTTTCTGGCAAATGTTCCCCGAATGACGCCGAAGATGTCTGCTGCGAAGTGCAGTGGTAGTATAAAGTGGTACGGCATCATGAATAGTGGAACTGCGGTGGCTTTGTTAATTTGCGTATGACTAGAAGTTCTGGATTTGATCAAGACCGCGGGCGAGAGCGTTAAGCTGTCTGTCGCGGTCGTATTGTCGTCGCATGGGTGACGATGATCGTTACCGGCCTCTAATCTGCGCTTAACCGGCGGGCTTAAAGTCATATGCAATCAAAAATTTTAAAAAATCCAAAAGTGCACGCCTCACGTTCAATTTTTACGAATACATATATTAGTACGAATGTTTTTTCTTGTCATTCGTGCATTTATATAAATTTATAAGTACATTATGAGTAACATGAAAAAATCTTAAGCTCAAAAAATAGCTCGATTTTTATAAGGCGAGAGTAGACCGCTACCTCAGCGCTCCACTTATGAGGCATACAAAAATACCACGCAAGCGTTGTGAACGGACCTAAGTTTATTATGCTATTTATATATATCTATACATATATAACGAAAATAGGTTGTCTTTGTTCACCAATCACGTAAAAACTACTAAACGTATAGACAGGGGACTGGGACCATTCGATGCGGGATGATTTTTAGATGGTTCTAGGCTACTCATTTTTCGAATTCCGTTAATCCTTCGCCATTTTATTTATAAATAAAAATTACCCAGCGAAGCGGGTGTGACAACTAATATATATATATATGTATATTTATAGTATAGAACAAAACGTCCAGTCGTATTTTTATAATACTAATTACAATTAAATTACGTTGAATTAGACCGTGATCTTCGAAAGGACTTAGTTTAGTATAATACTAAATCGTTTGGAAAAAAATGGACTAGATCAGTTAAGTTTTTCGGGCGTTAACGTGACCACGCGAGTATGGACACAAACAGACACACGGAATGATTTTGTTAAACATCTTTTTCATTAATTTAAAAATCCTCAACGCTCCTCTTATGAGGCATGCAAAAGATTTTGGGAGAGTGTGCTTCAGGAGTGGCTGATTAAAACCCGATACGTGAAATGTGTGAAGTTTAATTTTGTAATATACTAATGATATGGAAAAACATGCTTTAACAATGAAATAAACGAATGTAAATACAAAGCGGGCTAGTCGATATTGTTTTTCTTCTAACTATCACACATTATTTAGTTTAATTAATTAATGTATTAGTAAAAATTAATGATACGGAGGCTTTGAGCACTCTTTTAATTTTACTAAGAATTTTGTAAATGTTTCGAAAAGTCTTATCTGACCGAAAAATACCGATTACCGTGTGCGAATGGACGTATAAATAAGTTATTGTTTATTATGTTATATTTATTATATAGTAAATTATTATATACCAATTATATTCTATATTATTATATAGAACATTAATACCATAGTTCCAGATCTGTTTCAACACGTATAAAGAGCTTAATATGCCCTTAAATATAGTACACTTTATTCTGCATGCGGATTTTATTACAACGTTCTGCTTTATTGTTAAAGTAAGCGAGAGTTGTGCCTCGCTTAGAGTATAGCCTCGAACGAGAAACTAACAGCATAATTAAAGTAATGTATTGTGAAATTACATTAACAATTAAGTAACAATACATAGTTGTAGAAATTGAATAACTGAAAGACTTATTTTAATAAAGATCGCTGAAGATTTATCTAAATTGGGACGCAAGGGAATGTTCAAATATTACGTAAACAGGCTTAAAGGTAGTTCAAATTTTCAATACTTTTGCTGAATTTTTACCACTATTTGTTACAGACACAGCAAAAAAATCGCATTCATACAATTTGTTTTTCTATTTGATGTAAGGAGATTTGTTTCTTTTCGCAATTTTATTTTTTTATAGCTAATTAAAGAAAAAACCAATGGTTTGTGCTCTATACGAACTTCCAGTTCATTGAAAATGAGCTTAATAACAAAAGAAATAAAAACATAAATCAGTAATAAATTGTTTCTAATTTTATGAATATTTTATACTGTCAAAAAAATCCGTTAACATGCAAAAAATAACGTTTTTAATCGTTATAAAACAATACCAGTATTCCTGTACACATTGTATGCAAACTATAAGTTGTAAAGAAGCCGATTTTAAAATATTCGCAATTCCAAAATTTCTATTATTAACGGATAAAAAATACTCCAGATATTGAGTCAATCTTAATACAGAAATAATAAACTTAAAAATAATCTAAAACGCTCTTTAGATCACCCATTTTTAGCGAAATTTTTTTACTTTAATTAAAAATATTTTTCACCTTTATTGTCAATACGCATCTTTTGCTACTTCAATTATTTACCTAGATCTCGAGATCACAACAACAGCGTGAATTCTCATTTTCAGTGAAAATGGAGCCCCTATGGAGGTGAACGAAAAAATGTTTTCAATGTTAAAAATATTATTATTGTTACATTAATGTTTAGCAATAAGTACGGTGAATATTATACGCCATATCACACTGAACTAAGAGTTAACGTAACGCATTATCTGTTACGTAACGCGCATCGTATAAGTGATGTAAATTTCTCAAAAATAAAATCTCTTGATTAATCTTAAAACCAGAGTTATATACATTATAAATTTCTCCTGTATATATATCCTTTTGTTAAGTCGTACGAAAGAATAATCAAACTTCAGTTTTTTTTCGTAAAAAGAACCTTCATTAGGGACAACAAAAGTACCTTTAAATATCCCCCGGTTATTATGATAATAGACGCAAACAATAGATAATTTAATACTCCAAAGTGATTCAAGTCCAAAAATTTATAAATGTACTAATTTTTGAGAAGTTTGACTTTCCTTAAAAAATCCCAATAAAGTATTTTTCATTTTATTTGTAACATTGTAGCGCTTTTTATAATGCATCTTTTGGTATCATTTTCTTTTCTCTCCCTTAATCATGGAGGACGCTAGTCTCCTTTCACACTCTTATATAAAACAGGTACCCTAACGAAGCGATCGAAAAAGTATTTTTAATGCTAAAAACTATTGCTTTTATATAAAACACAACCATTATCAACGTACGCATTATAAAACAAGAAACGCTTTAGCAACAACTGTAACACTAAAAGTACGAAACGGTCCTTTATTGTTTCTTAGTGCTTGATGAGCCAGAAAAAAAAGCAGCCGTTATTTATGGCTCGACAATAAATCCCGATGTCGGGTAGCACGCTCGGCCACTTACCACCACACTTAATGCTTCGCATTACGATACGTGTATTAACAATTTTGGCACGCAACCCCTGAAAATTCGCTGATTTATTAAAAATGCTACGGCCTACCCGATAGACGAAGTGGACCATATCGAAGTGCTTGAAAGTAGTGAATGCTTAAAGTGGTTGAAATAATGACGTCGTTGTCGATGTGTTTCGATGGATGTGAGATATATATACAGTATGTAACGATATGTAACATGCACGAACTGATTCAATGTACACTCTTAAGCGAAACTAGCTATTGCCTTCTGTTTCGTTCGCGTGGTGGTTATGAAACATAGTAAAGTTTTGAAAGGACATGAAATGTGTCCTTCGTTTCTTCGTTGTCTTTCATCAATCTCAGGAAGTCTTAGAGGTCAATCTCATGGAGTCTTCAAAGCCATAGCGTTTATAAAGAGATTGCTTCCTTTCATGAATTTTATTGATTTAAAAAGTAAAGGAATAGTGGTTAGTTGGATACATTTTTTTTCTTTGACACTCGTACTGGCAAAAAATCTAACAGTACGTAGGTATCTACCTACCATTTATCCAAATCTATTCAGTAGGTGATTCAAATTACAGAGAGGGATAGATTTGAATTTGTAGAGTCCCTAGGTAATGTAGCGTGATAAATCGTGTCCTAAGTCAAGTAGCAAAAGCAGTAAAAACTGCAAATAAAACACAAAAAAAAATCTCGAAAACATTCCAATACTTTTGTTTGTTTCTTCAACCATCACGGTTAAACAAACAAACAAAAAAATACACAAACAAATGTACAAATTTTTTGAAATCATCTTCTTTGGGGTCTACATTATGTAGCACTTATTTTTTTATGAAATATTTGATTTGGCTCCCTCACGATTTTATTATACGTATACATATTTTCACAATGGCATAACCTAATATTGCTGCTAAGTGATTTATACCCTCCAAGCTGAAGTATATACTTTTGCAATTTATTTCGCATTCAACGGCATGAACTTTAAACCTTGCACAAAGGGCTGTAGCGAGATGTAGGCTGTTAATGAACTTAACACCAATGCAGTGATTTCATCCGCAACTGGCAATTTAACATACTGACCGGGGTACGGAGCGAGAGATTTCAGTTTGGATTAAAAGTCACCGGTCTTTTCACCGGGGGTCAGATATCTGATATCAGATATCACATATCATTACCTTCTGAGGCGAAGGTAACGTTTTTGACCTCTCTGCAACTATGGCTCCTTAAATATAGAATGATAATATTAACAATCGCAAATAAATTTCATTTCGTTGTATGCCACTTCTTTTTTCCCACCCTTAATTCAACTTGATATTAAACGTCAATTTTATATAGACTGAAACAAATAACTTCAAATCAGAACTTAAATACAATTTACATAAAAATCATTTTCTGACGTGATCGAATCGAATGATTTACTATGTTTTTGTAGCAATAGCTACAAAACATGCATTAAACTAGTGCGCAAACGTACTTCAATATTCATCAATGTTAAGGGTAATGATTATAAAAAAAGCACTATCTTATTCGTAATTACGATAAATCTCCAAAGGTATCACTCACGCTACGTCCGGACGCCCAAAGCTCAAGGGTGACCAGCTTATCTCCTATTTTAGTCGCACAAATCAGTCGATCCACCTATGAAGGCAGAAATAAACGGACCCTCGCGTGGCAACACTCGAGCCGCCGCATAGCAACGGATGGAGGTGGTCATCGCGAGTGGCCGGGCGTGTCCCCAATAGTGGTCGAAATTTATGGCCCCCGACATAAATCAGGGGGAGGCTGTCCCCGTACGGATATTGTGACTAGATTAACTCCAACTTATGTGGGAGGAAACGGCGGTCGGATAAATTATACGGATGCGATGTTTATAGGAAAATCGTAAGGGGTCTCCGCCACTCACGCTGATCCAGTGGGGGCATTCTATTGAATTGTAAACGGAAACAAAATAAATGGCGGCTACACAAGCTAACCTATCGATGTGATTGGCAACTTATCGTTTAGTCATCTCTAATTTCACTTTGTGTACACATATAACAGTGTTGTTTTGAATAAAAAGTAATAAAGTGTCATTTAAAATTGAGAATCTAGGAGTCCGTGAAGAGTACGGGATTAACACAAGCAAAATATACAATATAAATATTGTTTGAATACTTTCAAAAGCATTGGTATATCTGATTGTTGAGCAGTATTAATGGCTAGCGTTCTACTACCGTACACTTCGTATCAAATTTTCTGACGGTGTGGCTCTGGGATGATTCTCCATCGATGTTATTTCCAACGAACTTTGACCAGGGGTCTTCAAGAGCATATTCTTATTTAAAGGTTTCCAACACACAAGTTGGGGTTGCGAGTGTCCGTGGGCGGCGGTGAATATCTACTTTCCAATGGCCCGGATGCTCGTTTGCCCCTTGTGAATCTCTAAAAAGATGACCCTGTAAATTTCTCAACAAATGTTTTATCGACGTAACAGGAGTGCTTTGTTTCTTGCAAACGAAAGAGTTCAACTAGTACGTACATCTGTTAACGTTGAGCAGAATTTTTGTTTAATTATTTATTCACACCTATTTCCCAGAAGGGTAAGCACAGGCCACAGATATCCATATGGTAGACTCTCGCACATTTTTTTTTGCTCATTGAGATGATTACGTATTATTAGCCACTTTTCAAGTATAAAAGTGTGTAATAAATGTTTATTAAACATTAAATAAACACGCTACCTATGTAGGCGTCTGTCAGTTTCCGGTTTAGATGGGGTTTCTCAGTTCGATTACTTAGGGTCTAATTTGTAGTCTAAGTACTTTTATCCAGTTATGTAGCTCATGATGAGGAAGGCGCAAACCAAAGCTAGTTCTTGAATATAAAGAAAATCTAATAACGGTATTAAAAGCATAAGTTACAGTAATTTATCGAAAATCGTTAGCACCGAATTGTGACGTTGAAACGAACGATTCTTTTTACGGTAACGACACATTATCGATTACTGCATCAAACAATAAATTATGTTCAAGCCGTAAATTGAACTCGGGGTGGGCAGGTGCGACCGCGCCGCCAGCGGAATGATGTTATCAAAAAGGTGGGAATATGACTAATGGCCCGTGTAATCGCTTCATACAAATCGCTGGATCACGTGACAGATAGCCATTCCGAAACAGAAGGCGTTTTTCTTTTAAAAGTCCCGCACGCGAATTTCGCCTCTACACAGCCACGACTTTAGATCCATAGTCCTTGGAACGCGCGGCTTAATTACACTTATTTTAGGAAAATTTCATTCGCCCACGTCTCGATTAGCACCGATCTCGTTATATATAATCGAATAAAATGGCGGATTCGTTATTTTGTAATCGCAGCCTTAATTAATTACATGAGTAATTTTATACCCCGTATGAGATTTAATACTGGCGAATATTGAACGGAAGCTGTTCATAATTATACGGACTTGAAGTTAAATTCGACTTAATGCGTACATGAAGATGGCTTCATTGTGAGGCATTGTGACTCCAATGTTCGGCTAAATATTAATTTTCGACTTATCAGTGTATATACATACATATATACCTTAAGAGATCAAAAAAGAGCTAGACAGTCGTGAGAACTGCCTACAGAAGGGAAAACTTAAAACTATGATATGACAGAGTTTTGTTTTGGAATTTGCAATTGAATCTTAATATTAAAAATTAAAACATCATAACTGTTTTATTAAAACCATTAACTTTAGTGCGGTTTCCACATCTATCGACATTTCCAGCGACAATCATATACATTTTTTATGGTTTATTTATTAATCAAAAGACACAGATATGTAAGTCTAGTAAATTTTAAATAAGAGTCAATATACACAGTAAGATAATAATAATTGCACAATTTAAACCGTAAATTAACGTAAGGTTTAAATTGCAAAATATAAACCTTTTAATTTAAACAAAACAACTATAAAGTTGTAAATGAATTAAATTTAAAATGTAATCTTCATATAATCAAAAATGTTTCGACTTATACTCTTAATTCACATGTACTCTTAACATTAGCATATCGATCACGCGAATTCATAACATTTTACATCCATAAGTTACTCAACGTGTCTAAAGAAGTTATCACTTCAGAAATAAAAAATTAAGTTGTCTAGGTTTTAAGTTATTATGATGCAACTAAGACTATTTTGTGACTTAAACTATATTTTTTATATAAAAATATTAATATATTTTGTACTCACTTTTTACTGCACGGTATACATATCTATACAGTCACTCCTGATCAAGCACAACACGTCATATTTATAGCTAAAGATATAGTGTTAGCATTAACACGTCACATGACCGTGTTGGTTACAAACGCTTTTACAATACACCCCATTCAACCTGTCTAAAGAAATTTTCAATTCAAAAAATGGATATTAGTTGACCCCCTAAAAGTTTAAATTTTATAATATAAGTAAATTTAACTTATAATTGTCTTTTGTTTACACAATATGGATTTTTTTTTATAAATCGTTAAACATATGCAACATCAATCTGATACGAACGGTGAGTAGAAAAGATTTCTTTGAAATATTAATCATCTCGGATAGGACCACGACACGCACTGCATCATCGTGAGCCTCACAACCTGATGTTCTTCACCTAGAGGAGGTTCGTGAAATGCAGAAGAAAGCTATGTGAATTGAATAAAATTTTTATTTAAGTCTGCCTTGTGTTACTGACGTGTGATCTTGTAGGAATGAAGAGACAACAATTTACATCGACAGCTTTTACCAGGAACATTGATCTGTTATGCGATGCCTTTATTTCATTGTTTATTTTTATTTATACAAATTAGCAACATTTTCAGTGTCGTTATTTGCAACTCTTTTGCAGCGATTTCCTCCATTAGATGATTATGAAAAGCTTATTTAGACGTTCACACTTCAATCTTCGTAACAATCTTATGTATTCCAAACGTTAATTCTACATCGATTTCATGATCGTCGTCAACGAGCCCTTATACAATTTTCAGTTTTTTCTATCGGCCCGTCGTTAATAAGCCTTTGTCACAGGCGAATGAATACAAAAGCGATCCTAAATAGATTCCGCTTTTAAAAAGATAAAAAGAAAAATAGCGTTTATTTATATTATATAATCTATAAAAGAGGACTGTCATAATTGCCCGTACTCGTGTCGCAGAATTACCGTTCCGTTAATAATCACGTTATAATGAACGCTCACCTAAAAAAAGGTTTTTCTCGAAACTGTATATTTAACTGAATAATCGTGCTACGACCACATTCGCTATAAACCTTAAAAAAACATATAAATTGCATGTCCAAATTCTAAATAGTTCCCACTACTATTAAAGTTGAAGCTTTGTAACTTTTTAGGCGGGTAACGTACAAAATCAGCAAAGCGCTGATAGCGACTTGACCTTATGTTCAACGCGCTCTCCGAAGTATAAACCTACATCTTTCTGAATTCAGATTAAGAAGCTGGTACCTTGTCCAGTTTGAATATTTTGTATATCGTTCGTGATTAAGTGGGGTTCATTAAAAAAAGAAAATGAACCAAACTTTGGGGCTTATTTGTTTGATGTGCTCACGGAAATTAGATGTAGCGTTAATTAAAAATAGAAAATGAACCAAACTTTAGGGCTTATCTGTTTGATGTGCTCACGTATGTTAGATGTGGAGTTAATTAAAATAAAAATGAACCAAACTTTGAAGTTTGTATGATGGTGTGTTCAGAAAGACTAGTACCTTATATTAAAAAATAGATAGTGCGTTCTTGTGTACGCATGTAAGAAGTTATATTTTTTTAGTGTAACAAAACAATAAAGTTTAATATAAATTTGAAAAATTAAATAAATTAGTATTTGTTTTCGTATACAAAGTGTAAAATCATTTTTTTTTTTGAAATCATTAAAACAAAAATTGGAATATATTAACGTTATTTCTAAATTATGTCGTAATGCCATAGCATATATAGGTAGTGACTGAATTGCCATATCAGTTATTAGTGATCTGAAGTTGCTCGCTAAACCGCTAGCGAAAACTTCATACTGTAGTTTTTGTATCACGCCAATAAGAATCCACTCCCATCATTTTTTCATAACGCGACAAAAGAAGTGTAACTTCAAAAATAGTTAAGTACAAACCATGTCTTTTGACGAACGCAGTTTTAAATTCAAATGTCAAATGCGAATCCCTGTAATGTGAACAAGAAAATGTAGTCAAAGGTACATTTCACATAAACGTCACTATTATTCCGAGAGCTATTTAGTTTCAATTCGAATGCGACTGCGCGCTGGCAATGAAATAATTTCAGTTTTCGCGTCATTAAACCGGAGTGAATGTCGCAGCGAACGCTGCAGTGTCTCGTTAGCTTAATAATCGCTCTAGATTAAGCTTGAATCTAAAAGATACAGCGTCTTGGCACTGAGTTAAGAGTGTGTCGCTACCTTCAAAGGGCAACATCCGGAAGAAAATTTCATCAATTAGGATTTTCGTACGATAATAAAGATTATTATAAATATTTTGGATGTTTAAAGCTTCATCATAAATAATTTGGGAAATGGATGCAAAAAAATTTCCGGTTGCTTAAATTTACATATATAAAAAACAATAATTCTTAAAGTTTAAGAATTATTGATTGTTAAACTTAATGAAATTAAAATTTAATAAAAAGCATAGTGCCACGATTAGGATCTGGTCGTGATGTTATCATATCAAAGTGTTTCCGAATAAGCACTATCAATTGCTTTTTCTGTATTCCCAAAAATTTTTGAAGTTCAATGCAATAAAATAAGTTTACTTTATCAGCCTCAAAACATCCCACATTTTCTGAGCAAACATGTTTTTAAGTTTCGAGAGCACGAAAATATTTTCACTCACATCAAAAGAAAAACAAAATCGCTTTGGTGTTAGTATTCTTAATTTTTTGTTTTATTATCAAATTTATGAGTGTTTCTTTAAAATTATTAGAGGTGTGAAAAAATAGTAATTTATTTATTCTCAAATATTTCGTAAAATTGTTCTTGAATCTTTTAAACAAAGCAAGCAATTCATACCAAACTTGCGCTATTCAATGTACTTTCTTGAGTACAAAGAGCTTTTAGATTTTAAAAATCAATAGATTCAAAAATACATAAATTATTAAAAAAATTTTTTTTTAATCATTCTATTTTCCAGGTTACTAATCAGATTAATCTGATAATTAAGTTTTTATATTTACAAGAGATATATTGTCAGAGGTAATAAAATTTTGAATAATTATTATTGATCAGAAACTCATTCAGTCTTGCTTAAGAAGACATTAACTCGATTCAAACAAACATAATGTGTACGGAACGTGAAGAAAAAGTTTGAAATATTTCTTGGGAGTGATGTATAAGCTCTGCAGCGAGAGGAAGTTGTGAGTTAGGCACAACTTCCTCCGATTTTACCTGGAGAAATGTTGCAAATGAAGGGAATCAGTAAATTAAAAAGAAATGTTAATGAATGGCTGACAATCTTTGACTCAAGGAGCTTCTTTTTAGAAACTGTTTAATAATTCAGTTCAATTGTACATACACACAAAGTTGGGGATATCTGCTAGTTTTTTTTTCAAATACCTTCCCGTTCGCGAATACTGCACATCGCCGGTTGCAAAACTACTAAAAAGTAGTAAAATGAATGTTTCAGGCAAGCAAAGATGAACAAAATTCACACTCGTTTTTATACTTTATACTACGTTAATAGTATACTTTATACTATTTCTCTCCCTTCTTCCTAATTGCGAAACACGCATCTCACCATTTTTAATAAGCACCATTTATAGCAAATTTCATAATAGTATCTCGCTCCATGAAAGAGACTCATGCAAAAGTTAACCCCCTTTTTCCCATATACAAAGGGTATTTCCAAATGTTCCTTCTTAGTGTGTTTCTACATTACCCAACTATTACTCCACCAAATCACATTTCGATCGGGCTTCTAGTTTTAATGGTTTCATGGCAATAAATCTGCGAATCGCATTTCTTCAATTGTAAAAGTAAGTAACTCACTTTATATCATTTAATAAATTTTTCCATCAATCAGTACAGTGTTAAAAGGAAACTGGATGCTAATACACAATTGGTCGTGTGATATTCAGTACAAGGAACGCCTTCACAGGAGCCACCGCAGACGGGGTTGAGATTCTTAATCGAGAAGATTTTTTGAAGTTTGGAAACGTAGAACACGTACAGAACCGACACTCTACAGGACCTTATAAGATGGTGCGAAAGTTATCGAACGTGTACTACGAAATTGAATCCTTAGGATACAGGCGCTACATAGTTTATGTGAATAAAAAAAACATCATAGAATTAGTTTGTATGATTCCAGTTTAAAATTTCTATTTCAATAGGAATAAAAAATAATCCAACTTTAATGCAGTATGACCAAGGAGACATATTGTGTTTCGAATATAGCAAGTTTGTTTCTCGGGTTGTTCATTCAATTTGATCTTAATAACTTTAGATGTATTAGATAGGCTGTGAAATAATGAACATTAAAAGCATTTTAAGTGACTCAAATAAATCGAAATAGTACGACCGATTCAATAGTGGTTTTTTATGCAGCAGAAGACAGAACAAAAAAAAAGATATGATGAAATATCGTGATTTCTTTTTTCCCTGCTTGAAGTTCATTACTTTAACACTTACACGAATTTTTTATGATAAGAATTACAAATTTTCAGAAATAAAACTTTTGCTCGAATAATTTTCATTCACGTATTGTGTCTACTGAGATTCGTCTATTCTTTGAGCTGGAATCAGAAGAAGCGGTCTGTCCTTCCTTTTGTGTGCTCCGGCGCAATCGGGTCAGCAAAGCGTTTGTGCGGCGACTCCGTTGGAGAGACCTGAAGTGTTTTTGAGCACCCTTTACGTAAAGTCCGGTTTCAAAGGAATCGGGTCAGGTCTAAATCGGCTATAAGTACTTCCGGTGGTTAACTTCTTTTAAGTCATTTAAAAATCCAGTATCAGTGACGAGATTTTGAAATTATTTATTAATCGTATTCACAATTTTTAAGTACACAAAACATTTCAAGTATGTTCATATTAAAAAGGAAGAGATATTTATTGTATAGCACGTCACAAAAATTCAATAACTAAAGTCAATTGTAGCTTCCGGATCTAACAATGAATGTCACTTGCATTTTTTGTTGATTATTGTGACTTATTTTCATCAACCCTATTTCTGAGGCAGTGCTTTATTTAAAATTGAGTTTACATCTTACACCCTACATATTGATCTAATGCAGGTTGAAGACTGCTAGAAATCTTTGGCACCGTATCGAAGTAAGAATGTCAGATACTGTCGTATTCTTGGAAGCAGGAACAAGGGATTTAATTTGAGTTTAATTCACTTAGGATCAACATTCTAACCTGAGGCTCTTTGGTTCAAAAACGACACTTTTGATCGGTCATTCACCACCGCTTCGTTTGATTGTCGCTTCTATTTAAGTAAGATTTGTTTAAAAAGTGAATTTTATAGATTTAATAACTCGAATAGAAATAAAAAAAAAGTAAGAAACAAATATATAATTTAAAGATATTCACTTCTTCTTTAGAATACTGATGCGTTCAATATATAAAATAAGATCAATTTCATACAAAATCGCACCTACTTATTTACATGATATTCTATTTCTTGTATCATCCCATCCCGTCAGAATATAGTATCAGCGTCGGCTCACATCTAAACCAATGATAGTTAATGTGTTCTATAATTTATGTGCGGTCGGACCTACAAAAGTGTACAATGCAATAGATATACGTTCTAAGGTATGCGGTTGGAGCACCTCATGTTAATACACGCACCAGCAACAAAGGGTCTACAAAGCGTATGGCATCAGGAACGCAAATCCGAAAAGGGACGGACGAAACATTACATGCTTATTAAATAAAAAGGCCTCGAATTTAACAAATTCGAGTTATACCAATCGTGATTAAGTGAAACATCTATATTGAGGTAACAAAAGAGGCAGGCGAACGTGGGAGTTCAAGTGTGAGATGTCAGCGAATACGCGAGGCGTAAGAGCGTATTTCCCACGTTAGGCCAATGCATAGTGGAAAATTCACTTTTTTTTCTTTTTCTTATCTTCGGCTATCAAAATCCTGATGAATCATAACTTACATTGCCCGTCTACACGTGGGTTTGAAAGACAATCAGTAGTACAGATATAGGTTTTCTACAATGACTGCTTTTATATTTTCTGCATGAAACACATTTTTGCTGAAATTTTCTATGCTAAAAATTACATTACTTATTATTTTTTTTAATAACAAGCAAAATAATTTGATGAAAAAATAAATTTAAAGGACACATCAGTGACTGCCGCTGACTTGTAGCTAGCGGCAGCTACAAAGGTATAAAACTCACTCTACACATGCTGAAAGTCTGGGAACGCGAGCTTGACAATCATTTTAGCCAATCACTACACATACCTAAAAAGCAATGTAGTTTTACGCCAGGAAAATCTACAACAAATCCAATCCAGACCATAAGAATCCTCATGATAAAAATTGGAATACTAAGACTTAGATTTTGTATTCAAACTGTTAATACAATAATACAAACTTTTAGTATGGCAGGTTGTGAGGGCACAACAAACCCCAGAACACTATGCCCTATTACAAGACATGTATAATCGCATTAGCGCGCAAGTGACGAGCCTGATGAGACTAAGAGAACCGTTTGAAGTAGAAATAAGAGTTCATCATCATCTACATTTATTCCGCTTCTATCCATCCTGTCCATGGACTATCTTATAAAAGTAATCCAGTCCTCTCTTCCATGGACTATGCTTTATGCGGGCGATATTATCCTCATATATATTGATCGGTCGAAGAAAAACCGAGTACCTACAGTACAATCTCAACGACCACTATTCATCTAACACAAATATCCATATCGGTGAACGGCTGTTACAAAAAGCGGATTAATTTAGATATTTTCGATCGACGCTATCCGATGAGACACATGTCCACACAGATGCAATCCACGGAATCAATGCTGCGTGCTTGTAATGGAGGACCCTAACGAGGGTATTGTGACAGCCGGTAGCCAGCATGACTCAAGGCTAAAGTCTAAAAAACTGAAGTTGGACCAGTCATGCTTCATGGCTCCGAATGCTGGGCCGTCGAGAAAATGTACCGGCAAAAATTGAAACAAACGAGATGAAAATGCTACGCCGGGCATTGGGAGTGCCGAAGCTCGGAAGCTCGATAAAGTAAACAATAAGTACAATAAAGACTTTTTTAAATTACTTCCGAGAAGATGGTGATGATTCCGAGAAGCGAAAAATCGCTTCATCATAACACAATAGTGTGACCCGTTAACATTTTCTTGGTTCAAAAATTATTGAGACAAACTATTTTAGAGAAACGTCCGTTTAATAACACTAATTTTCTATAATCAGCAAACTGAAGTTATATACAAAATGAAAATGTCTTTACAAGAGACATTTTCAATGTGTTGTAAAGACATTTTTATTCATTTTCACCATTATAATGATTTTAAATATAGTACTGTGAGAAGTATTGGTTTTTCGTTATTATAAGACTTTTTCTTATGTTATTATCTTATTTAAAATCATATCCCCTAAACAATGATGAATAATGGGAAAAAATTAGAGATTGTTAAATTACTGTTGTGAGCTTTTAAACTGAGTGTTTAATAATTATATTCAAATACACATGTTGCTGAAATACTAAAATCAATTGAGCGTTTTTAGTATTTCTATGCATATAGTTTAAAATATTTAATATTAATTTACTATACATATTATTCTTAGAGTTTATTCATTGGCTTAGTGTATTTATTGTAAATTAAGGTGTTTACAATTTTACGGAGAATGCCACTTAAACTGCATATATTTTAATAAACAACAATTTTTTTTTAATA